>PVIA01010799.1:0-49347 GCA_004024845.1 Tonatia bakeri
TGATGAACTCCTTTAACTTGGCCTTGTCTGAGAAGCACTTTATCTGCCCTTCCATTCTAAATGAAAGCTTTGCTGGATAGAGCAATCTGGGACATAGGTCCTTGCTTTTCAAGACTTGGAATACTTCTTTCCAGCCCCTTCTTGCCTGTAAGGTCTCTTTTGAGAAATCAGCTGACAGTCTGATGGGAACTCCTTTGTAGGTTACTGTCTCCTTGTCTCTTGCTGCTTCCAGGATTCTCTCCTTCATTTTCACCTTGGCTAATGTAATTATGATGTGCCTTGGCGTGTTCCTCCTTGGGTCCAACCTCTTTGGGACTCTCTGAGCTTCCTGGACTTCCTGGAAGTCTATTTCCCTTGCCAGACTGGGCAAGTTTTCCTTTAATATCTGTTTAAATAAGTTCTCAATTTGTTGCTCTTCCTCTTCCCCTTCTGGTACCCCTATAATTCGGATGTTGGAACGTTTAAACGTGTCCTGGAGGTCCCTAAGCCTCTCCTCAGTTTTTGGAATTCTTGTTTCTTCATTCTTTTCTATTTGGTTGTTCCTTTCTTCCTTCTGGTCCACTCTATTGATTTGAGTCCCAGTTTTCTTCTCCTCACTATTGTTTCCCTGTGCGTTTTCCTTCCTTTCTCTTATTGTAGCCTGCATTTGTTCATCTAATTTATGTCCAAAGTCAACCAATTCTGTGAGCTTCCTGATCACCAGTGCTTTGAACTGTGCATCTGATAGTTCAGCAATCTCTTGGTCACTTAAAAAAATTGGTTCTGGGGTTTTCAAATCTGTTTGAACCATCTTTTTTATTTTCCTTTGGTTTGGTTGCAGCTGTTTCCTAAGGGCAGCCGTGGAGCCTTAGGTGTTCCCCTTAGGTGTTCACCGGGGCAGGGCACCCCAGTCGCTGGGCTGTGACGTTGTCTGTGGGGTCGGGGCCTGAGAGGGAACAATGGCGCCTGCTCTGCTCTCTCTAGGACTTCCGTCCCCTCCACTGCCTCCCACCAGCAAATTGGGCCCTTCCAGTGCTGGCTCCCGGGCGGTGGGCTGGTGCACTTTCTCAGACTCTGTGGGTCTCCCTGAGAAGTCTCCTGTGAGGCTGAGAGAGTCTCCCGGCCTCAGCTCCCAGACGGGGCTCTTAGGCTTTGAAACCCGGGGGCGCTGCCCGTTTTCACTTAGTTTGCACGCGAAAGTGTGGCTGCGGACAGCCAGCCGCCCTGCGCCCCTCACCGGGTCTGCTGGTAGCCTCCCGCGCCCAGGGTCTGCCCGAGGTCCATCCGCTGCCGTCTGCGCCCTGCGCGGCCCGCGCCTGCCAGCCAGCGCCTCTTCCCGCCGGGACCCCTCGACCCCTCTCCGCAGGCCTCCGACTCCGCCGCTCCTTACCGGTCTGGATGTACTGGAGCCCGACTTCTGTTCAATTAATTTCTCTGTGTTCTCGTTGTTTATTGTTTCTCAATTTTTGTTGTACTTGGTTTTGGTTGCGCGAGGAGGCACAATGCGACTGCCTATGCCTCCATCTTGGCCAGAACTCCCTATTTTTTCTATTACAGGAGTAATCTCTTCTGCTTAAAGAAGTTTATTTCATCAAAATTTCTAAACTTTGCATAAGTAATTTACATAGTATTCTGATACATTCTGTGGTGGTTTCTCCTGTACCACCATGTCACTGGAATGAAGCCAATTGCAAATAAACTAAACAGCAATAACAAATGAACCAAGAAGTTCATTAGCTTGCAAAGTTCATGCAATGGACTTTTAATGAATTATTTAGTCAATAAAAGTACTAGACAAAAAAGTAAGTCATCAAATACCCAGAATACCAATTTTGAGTAGTATTTTGGTTTAAGACCCAATGTATCATTGTGGTTTTCTGACAAACAAGGAAACCAGACAGAAGTTAGTTGTACAATAACAGTTGTAGGATTAGATATATTGATGACATAAAATAAGCAGCATAGTCAAATAATTTCTAGAGATATTTGGAGCTGAGCAAGATGTTTTATCCTGCATAGATCACAGACAGAAGGAAGGGATCATCAATGATTCTGTTTTCTTACTAGCATGACTCAATCAATCAGGTGGTAGCCACTGTTGAGAAAACAAACACGGGGTAAGGAGATGGGTGAGGTAGATGTAAATGATGAGTTTAGTTTGGATTTTTCTGGTTTAACTTTCTAATGGAACTTCAAAGTAAGGTCCAAGATATATTCTCAGGGACTTTTTATTTTTATTTTTATTAATTTTGTTTTCATTGTGCTGTTAAAAGCTTATAGAAATAAATAAGCATTTTTTTATAATCTACTAGAATGTAATTAAATAATAAATGATTTTCATTAAAGTCAAGTAAAAACCACTTGATATCATGACAGTCTGTTACATGTATAAAAATGTTTTACTGTGGTTTAAAAAGAAAAAAAATTGGCAGAATTAATTCATCTCAGCATATACAGTGTAGGCATGCTGAATTCAAAAGAATTTGTTCTTTAACAGTCAGCCCCATGTCCACATTGAAGGAAATGATTTAGTTTTAAAAAATAACATTATTTGTCACATTATGTTTTCATTTCATACTTTTTTATTATACCTAATTTGAAGTGTTGTCATTTTATCTTTAATAATAAAGAATGTTCACACACACAAGACTTACATCTTTAAAGCATGCTTATAAAAATTATAGAAGAATGATGAAAGTCAGTGTTTGGGTATCTGCATAAATAAAAGCACACATTTTCTTTCTTTTAAAAGGAATCAATACATTATTCAAGTTTTCAAAGCAAATGTAAAAAACACTGAGTTAATGCTCAAGACACATTTGTTTTGGATATATATATATATATTATGTATATATTCAAATCAGCTAGTAGTTGTGTATGCTTATTTGGTAACCATCTGTTGATGCTATTGAAGCCATGACACCAAGACAGGGTATAGTAGAGAACAAGAAAGACCCCATCAGAAAAATTTTAAGAACCATTAATATATAGAAGAGAAACAAAGAGGGAAGATGAACCAGTAAAGGAGACGGAGAAGGAGAAGCCATAGAGTTAAGGGGATGACCAACAACATACGGTGTAATGGAAACCAATGTAAGGACCATTTCAAGAAAGAATTAACAGCCCCAGCTAGTATGGCTCAGTGAATTGAGTGCTGGCTTGAGAAGCAAAGGTTCAAAAGTTCTCCAGTTGCATTTCCAATCAGGGCACATGCCTGGGTTTTGGGCCATGTTCCCAGCAGAGAGGGAATGAGAGAGGCAACCACACATTGATATTTCTCTCCTTCTCTTTGCACCTCCCTTCCCCTTTATCTAAAATAAATGAATAAATAAAATCTTAAAAAAACAGAGAAAGAAATAACAGTCCACAGGGTATATATGAAATAACAGTCCACAGGGTATATATGAAAAGATTAGCTAGTTATTGACTAGCTAATGTTGCTGAGAGGTCACGTTAGAAAAAGACTTAGACTTGATCATTCTTCTAGTTCACAGATATGGGACAACTTATCATCCTTCCACTCCTATTGCCATTCCTATTTATGGCATATAGCCTATATTGAACAGCTAAACAAAGTGGACCTTAATACCGCCACCACAAGCTTGTATGCTGGCTCTCTCAATGGGTTTGTTTATTTTTGTGGCCAAGTTCATTTCCACCTGCCCATTATGGCACCAGCTTGACATTGACTCTTGCCTTCCTGAGTTTTAATACCTGACTCTTATGAAATTCAACCTGTTTTCCAAAACTTTTACTGTGACTTAGCTTTTGGATCTCACTAGTCTGCACCAGTGGATAAGTCTGGTTTACAGAATTTAGCTCAAAACTTCAACCACTCTTAAGTATTGGGTTGGCCAAAATATTCATTTAGTATTTTCCATAAAATGCAAGACACATTTTTCATTCTCGCCAATAGTTTTTAAAATATTTTATTTGTTTCAGATATAGGGGAAGGAAGGGAGAGAAACATCAATGTGCAGCTGCCTCTCACATGCTCCCCACCAGGGACATGACCTGGCTCCCAACCCAAACATGTGCCCTGACTGGGAATTGAATCAGTGACCTGCTGGTTCACAGGTCTGCTCTCAATCCCTTGAGCCATACAGTCAGGGTTCATTTTCACCAGTAACTTTTAATCATTTTTATTGCTATTTTTTTTTACAGTTGTTCCAATTTTTCCCCTCCTCTGTCCATCCCACCTGCCACACCCAGAGTCAATTCCCATATTGTCAATCTCTGTGGGTCTTTCACACATTTTTTTTGTCTAGTCCTTTCCCCTTCTTTCCACCACTATCATCTCATGCCTACCCTCTGGTCATTTTCATCCTGCATAATGTTTCCATGCCTGTGGCACTATTTTGTTCATTAGATTTCTCTTGCAGGTGAGATCATTTGATATTTGTCTTTCAATTTGTCTTTATTTCACTCAGCAATATGTTCTCTAGTTCCATCCGTGTCATTGCAAAGGGTAGGAGTTCCTTCTTTATCCCTGTTGTGCAGTATTCCATTTTGTCATGTACCATAGTTTTTTGATCCACTCGTTTACTGTTGGACACTTAGACTGTTTCCTGTACTTGGCTATTGGAAACAGCTCAATATAGGGGTGCATAAGTTTGGGATTCTTAGGGTATATTCCCAGCAGTAGGATCACTAGGTCAAAAGGTAGTTCCATTTTTATTTTTTAAGCATATCCCATACTGTTTTCCACACTGGTTGCACCAGTCTGCATTCCTACCCATAGTGCACTAGGGTTCCCTATTCTCCACATCCTCACTAGCACTTGTTTGTTGATTTATTAACGATGGACATTCTGACAGGTGTGAAGTAATATCTCACTGTTGTTTTAATTTATATTCTTTGATGGCTAGTGATGTGGAGAATCTTTTCATATATCTACAGGTCATCTATATGTCCTCCTTGGAGAAATGTCTGTTCATATCTTTCACCCATTTTTAATTGGATTGATTTTGTTCTTGGTGTTGAATCATGGGAGTTTGTTATATATTTTGGCAATGAAACACTTGTCCAATGTATCATTGGAAAAAATGTTCTTCCATACAGTTGGTTCCATTTTCATTTTGATGATGGTTTCTTTAGTCTTGAAGAAGCTTTTAGTTTGATGTAGTTCCTTTTCTATATATTTTCTTGTATTTCCTTTGCCTTAAGGGACACATCTGTGAAAATATTGTTACACGGTATATCTGAAATTTTCCTATCTACATTCTCCTCTAAGACTTCTATGGTATGATAACTTATATTTAAGTCTTTCATCCATTTTGAGTTTATTCTGGTATATAGTCTAAATTGTTGGTCTAGTTTCATTTTTTTTTTGCATGTACCAGTCCACTTCTCCCAACACCCTTTATTGAAGAGGCTATCTTTACTCCATTATATGGTCATGTCCCCTTTGTCAAGTATTAATTGGCCATAGAGACTTGGGTTTATTATTGTTTTTTTTTTCTATTTTATTCCATTGGTCTATGTGTCTGTTCCTATGCCACTACTACACTTTTATTTTAATTACAGTGGCCTTGTAATAAAGTTTAATATCATGTATTGTGATTCCTCCAACCTTATACTTCTGTCTCAAGATTGCTGAGGCTATCCAGGGTCTTTTTTTTTTTTACTGCCTTATAAATTTTTGAAATATTTTTTCTACATCTGTGAAATATGCCATTGGTATTTTTGTTGGAATTGAGTTGAATCTACAAGATTTCTTTTGGTAGTATGGGCATTTTAATGATGTTAATTCTTCTAATCCATGAATATAGTATATGCTCCTATTTATCTGTATCTTTCTTTGGAGTTGTGTAGATTTCTGAGTATAGGTCTTTTACCTACTTGGTTAAATTTATTCATAAGAACTTTATCTTTCTTTTTGCTATAGTAAATTGGGTTTTCCCCTAGTTCCCTTTCTGATATTTCATTGTTAGTATACAAATGTTACCAATTCCTGAATATTGACTTTGTATCCAGCTACTTTCCCAAATTCACTAATTAGGTCAAGTAATTTTTTGATGGAGTGTATTGAGTTTTCTATGTACACTGTCATCTTGTCTGCAAATAGTGACAGTTTTACTTCCTCCTTTTTATTTTGCATACTTTCTATTTTCCTTTCTTGAATGATCTCTGTGGCTTGAACTTCCAGTACTATGTTGAATAAGAGTGAAACTCTTTTTACAAGGCTAATATCATCCTAATTCCAAAACCAGGTAAAGACACAACAAAGAAATAAAACTACAAGCCATTAACTCTGATGAACATAGATGCTAAAATCCTCAACAAAATACTGGCAATCTGTTTTCACAAATACACTAAAATGAACATACACCATGATCAAGAGGGATTCATCCCAAGGATGCAAGGATTGTACAATGTTTGCAAATCAGTAAATGTAATACATCACATAAGTAAAGGACACAAATCACATGAACATATCAATAGATGTTGAAAAAGCATTTGATGAAATACAGCACCCACTTATAATAAAGACACTCAGTAAAGATGGAATAGAGGGATCATACCTCAACATAATGAAAACTATATATGAGAGACATACAGTCAACATTATACTCAGTGGGTAAAAATGAAAAACTTTCCCCTTAAGATCTGGAACAAGAAAAGGATGCCTGTTTTCAATACTAATATATATATTTTTTATTTGGATATTTTGAGTATTTCAGTTATCTCCCGCATGATATAACATAGATTGTTCTCAGTGTCTTGATTTGATCACTATCACCTTCAACTGGTCTGCCTGACTGTTGAGCATTGTGCAGAGAGAAATCTCCAGCACAAAACTTCACAAACCACTTTTGACATGTTCAGGCACTCACAGCAACTTCTCCATACACTGCACAAAACTTTTAATTATGTTTTAGTTGTGGTTTTCTCTTTTTGATATAATAAAACATAATATTCTGAAAATGCCACTTATTTTCTTCCATCTTCAATATTAAAATCACTAAACAAAAATTCATGAATTTTGGTAAGTTTTTAATGCATGCTGATATGACGGCTGTCACAATCCAATCTAAGAAAATTGTCTTGAATGAAGTTAAAGACAACTAAGTACTACTATAGCCATATTATGGGAAAAAAAAACAAATAAACTCTTTGTCCAATCCAATACCAACATCATTCTGATTCCAAGATAGAGAGCTTTGTGGAACTTCATTTGCTCTTAAGTGACCTCTGTTTCAATTTCTGTGAACTACTCTCCTGCTTGATTCCCTGTCCGTTGTTACCAATATTCTCTTATAGTAATGAAAGAAGTCAATAATCAAAATCTCTTCAATATTCAAAACAAATTCTAAATTATTTGTCTTCCTTACATTTTCTCTTTCATCTATGTCTGCATAAAGACCCAATTTTATATAGTGTCCTCTACTCCATGCCTTTAAATCTTCTTTATTCCAATGCAGCAGCAAAGAAATGACTGCCAGATAATTTGTATTTTCAATTTAGAAAAATAGCCTTGAAAAGAGCCCTGGCTGGTGTAGCTCAGTGGATTGAGTGCGGGCTGCAAACCAAAGCATTGCAGGTTCGATTCCTAGTCAGGGCACATGCCTGGGTTGTAGGCCATGGCCCCCAGCAGCCACACATTGATGTCTCTCTCTCTCTCTCTCTCTCTCTCTCTCTCTCTCTCTCTCTCTCTTTCTCTCTCTCTCTCTTCCTCCCTCCATTCCCTCTCTAAAAACTAAATAAATAAAATCTTAAAAAAAAGAAAAAGGAGCAAAATAATATAGATTCAGCCCAGCCAATAGATTTACTGTGATTTCTTTTAAAAAGTCACTGTAGAATTTTAAGACTATCTGTGTGGCTGTCTCATGCATGGTTCATTAGAGCACACTGTGCAGGCTCAGAAAGATGATTCTGAAACAATCTACACACATTAATGAATCCAAGTTTCATTAAATTGGTAATTGTTTTCTGAGAGAAACTATGTGGTGTTACTTTTTACAATTAGCAAAAATTATAGCAGAGGAAATGGGGAAATTTGAAGGCCAAGTGATACTCATTGAAGGCCAAGAAATACTAATTTCTTCCAAGTTCACCCCTTATTAACATTGAGCATTGCCCACACAGGATTATAAGGAAGCTTTGTGAACACCACTTGCTGGGAAACTTCACCGGAGTAAATTCAAAACTATAGAAAAATCTTACAAGGCAATTCTTATTTAGATCTGACATATTTCAGATTGCTCCAAACTTGGGCTTAGCCTTGGATTCTTAATTGTGATTTATACTTATCATTTTAAGCACCAAGAAAAATATATACATAAGTTATAAGAATGGGGTTTCAGTCCTGTTTTTTTTTTTCCATAAGCTAGAGACAGAGAGTCAGTTTTCCTTTCTCAGTAGCAATTTCCTCCCTTGTAAATGCAACATAGGTACATATTAGCCTACTTGATCATGTTTGGGAGGGCCAGTTGAAATCACACCCTTTTAGGTAAAGACAGTTCACCACCCTCCCTGAGCATCCCTGCAAGTCCTTTCTGACTGTGCTGAACTACAGGGCTTATTGGTCTCCTGATACTAAGTTGTTTCTGTAGCTGGTCACATAGGCAACTAAGTAGGTCAAGGCAACCACAGTGTGACTACTGTGTAAATGCTCATTCCCTTGGGAAATGTTACTGGCTTGGCTTTTTTGCTGCTTGCTACAATGTTTGCTTCTTGTTCAAAATGTACTGCTGAGTCCTTGGCCCATGTTGCCTGAGCACCAGTGCAATGCCACCCACCATGTGCCTAGTATAGTGATTTTCAATCATTTCCATGTTATGGCATACATAAACTAATTACTAAATTTCTGTGGTGCACCAAAAATACATTACATTTTTTGCTGAACTGACAAAAACGTATATTTTTTATTCACTCCCATCAGACAGCTATTGTTTTGGGTGCTGTCATATTTTTAATTAACAATCTAAGGGAAAAGATTAGTGCCCCTGACTAAACAGTCAAATATTGCATGTTTTAAAAATTCTTGCAGCACAGTGGTTGAACGTAGCTGGCCTACCATCTATCTGGGCCTATAACATTGTCCAATAGCACTTGGAAACTGGGAAACTGTACAACCGTGCTGATGTGTACCTATTTTGTTGTGCCATGAAAAATAAATTATTTTGCTTTAATTCATTAAGCCCTATTATGTACTTTCAACACTTCTGGGGTTGTAACAGGCTTACTTCCTGCCATCCTCTATGAAATTGGTGTTCTCTTGAAGTCCTCAACCCTCAAATCTTTTTTCAGTTTTAGTTATCATGTATATGCTAAAGATCTCAAATTTATGTCATCAGCTCTTCTCTCCTATGTTTCTAGACATCGTATCTATCTACCTACTGAATGGCTCCCTTGGATGTCCCACAGATGCCTTCAAATCCACCTGCCCACTCCTGAGCTTATTATTCCTAAATGCCCTACAAGATCTATTACTCTTCCTCTTTTGCCTTTTGTGGTTGGTGGAACCACAAACTGCCTAATATTCCCACTTAGGAAACATGCATAATTTTAAATCACTCATTTACTTTTATCAAGCCCCTCAAAAACATACATTCAGTCAACATATACCTTAATTTCTATCCATTTACTATGTCTTTTTATTTTTAATTATTTTATTGTTGTTCAATTACACTTGTCTGCATTTACCCTCCACCACTCTCCCCACCCCAGCCATCCCCACTTAACCTCCTTTGCTTCCACCCAACCCCTTTGTTTTGTCCATGTGTCTTTTATAGTTGTTCCTGAAAACCCTTCCCCCATTATCCCCACCCAACTCTCCTCTGGTCACTGCCATTTACTATGTCTGGAACCTATTCCTTCTCCTCCATCCCCATTGCCATTGTGTTGTTATCACCTTTTGCCTAAATATACCTTATTTCTTTCCCCCCCAAAAAACATTAAAAATTATCCCTGTTTCAGGAATTTGCATTTGCTTGTCCCTCTCTACTTGTTCAAACTGTATAATATATCATCAGTATCTGGCTTCTACTTATCTTACCACCACCATCTTTTACTATCAGCCTAACACCAGCAATTTAAGCTAAAATATTAAAAAATGCTCGCTGGTTTATAAATTTGAAAATATATTTTACACTTCCTTGTCATCTATAATGTACCACCCAGATCCCTCTTCGAGGGGGGACTTCCTACTCCAGCTGTTGGGAATCACATCAGTAGACATCTCTTAACTGGCAGTCCTTTGATGAATTGCCTCAGTTGCAGAGAGGTACCTCACCCAAGGCCACACCCATTCCCAGTGGTAACTAAATCCCATGACCAATTCAGGGGTATGAAGACATGGACATTTGGCTCAAGAAGGGGCAAGTCACACCCTGTAAGGCCATCTGAACTTCTGAAATCTTTGTGGTATCCTCCTAGACCTATATCACATCTGAACCTCTCCCCATAATCAATTCTGCTTCTTCTTCCTTCATTAAGTATTGAACTCAAGGTCACTCATTAATAAATGACTTTCATGCTAAATTCCAACTCAGAGTCTCTGTGCAAGGAAACCCAACCTATGACACCTTCACACTTGCTATTCTTCTTTGGAATGGCCTACTCCTATACTTATTGTCATGGTGAATACCCAATAATCCTTTAAGAATAAAATCATGCATCACCTCTTACGACACCTTCCTTAATTTTCTACTCCACTGCCACTCCCTCCAGTGAAATTCATAATTATGTAATCCTTCATTTGTGCTACTATTAGGTAGCAGCTAGGAATGAGTGGCCAGAGGGAAAATAATGCAGGGCCCCCACCATTACAATCTAACAAAGAACTTAAAACAGTAGTCTAGAAACAAAAAGAAGACATGATTCACCAACAAACTCAGGAGTCCTGAGCCCAGTTCTCTAAGATTTCCAGGTGGTCCTGCCACGTCCTTTTCCCACCATGTTGTCTGACAAGGTCCAGGATGTGGAAAAAAGGAATTCAAGGAATCCATCTTCCTGGAAGAGAACGTGGCATACAAAAGGGGGGCAGTAATTTTCCTGGGATTGCTCTTAATAACTCCTTGTTGATATTATTCATGGTCTCGCTTTGTGTCCTGATTTCACATAAGAATAGGCCATGAGGAAAGAGAGGCTTGAAGCCAGTCAATGATTGATTTCGAGGGAAATTCTGAAGGGACAACTAGTTCTCCCCAGACTATTGAATCATGCCCAAATTGTGTAAACAAGGTGTTTATAAACCTGAGTAAGAAATTATCCTCAATTGTTCCCATAAAAGAATTCGTGAATCAGTTATAACAGGCCGAATTGTTGGTAAATTCTCCCACACCTGTTCCTTACCCACAGATACAAAGGGTCTTTAAAGAAAACAAGAAAAAACTATATAGACCCCTACCCACAGCTCAGGGATACCTCTTGGTAGCATATTGGATTAATGGTAAATTATGGTATCCCCAAAGAGGACCTGATAATCTCCAGAGGGTTCCAGATCCCCCATTGCCTTATACAGGGGCATATAATGAGGATGGCATTAGAATGGTTAATAAGGTTGGAGTCCAAGTGCCTTATAATAGTCTAAATTTCATGGAAAGATTAGCTCAAAGCAGACCTCCCTGGTGTTTATTTACTAAGGAACAAAACAGGTCACTACTCCACTAGCTTGTCAAAGGATTTTGCCCACATTTCCCCCTATCATGCAGCAGCTTCAAAAAAGAACTCTCTGGATTATCCAAATAGAAATAGAGTAAGATATGAGAAAGTCAAGAATGGCCTGTACCTAATAAAAATTTAATAAAACTGTCTGTCACCTTTTAAGTCAAAAGGTTTATTGTGGCTAGATTTCCTCTCTATCTCTCCTTACATGTTTGTTTTGGTGATCAAAAGGTGGTGGGATTGTTAGATATCTATATTTTAGGTTTATGGATTCACATAATTCCAATGAAGTTGTATAAAATAATTTTTTGACCAGAGAACAAAATCCCCTCTAATGAAATAGCCCCTGAATGTCTAAAAGTTGTTGAAGTAACAGCCCCTCCTTTACCTTGAATAGGAATATGAATCAATTAGAATTAGACAGGCAAAGAAATAAGAGAAGCTGGTTAGCTATTATAAACCAAACATGTAGAAACAACTACCAGAGACCTCTATACAATCAAGTGTATCCTTTTGCCCCATGACAAATTCTGAGACCTTTAAGAAACAATAAGAAATTTAAATTCTGTACATACAGCTATATCTAATTGTTTGCATTTAATAGGTTACTAGATTAGCATGACCAGATATTTGGGTAGAAAACTTCCTGCTTCACCTAATTGCAAATGTTAATCACTGCCAAAAATGAAAATATAAAAACCTGTTTGTGCTTGCAATAAACAGAACAGAGCTTCACCATCCTCTGAGTCGTGTTGTCATCTGTTACCCATCGCCGACGCCTTACCCACCTTCAGGAGACCCTTGACCCAGCTGCAGCAGGACTGCAGCGGATCCAATCATCACAACAAAGATAGGGCAGTAGGAGGGGAGTCCTTGAGACTGTGTTGGGACAGGGAGTCTCTGTAACAATTTCAATAACTAGACAGAAAACCTTTACTAAGGATGAAAGACTTTGTATTAATACCAAGGTCTACAAGGGAAAGATAGAAGGGTACCTAGAAGCTACCTAAGGTTTATGAGGTCTGTCCAGAAGTTATCCAGCCATGTCATATGAAAAATGAAGACATTTATTAAAGAAGATACAAGATACAAGGAACATTGTACATAGGACAATGATGCCTCAGTCCACTTCAAAGTAAGCACCTTGGGAACTCACACAGTTCTCCCAATTGCCATCAGCTGCCCCATCATATTTTCTTGAATCTCATTGATTATCTGAAATCTCTTCCCTTTCAAAAGTAATTTTAGTTTTGGGAAAAAACAGAAGTTACAGGGTGCCAAATCTGGGCTGTAGTGGGGTGAAGTCACCTGGGTGATTTGATGTTTTGCCAAAAAGCTCTGCACAAGACGTGATGCATGAGCAGGCACATTGTCATAATGAAACTGCCAATCACCAGTTACCCATAACTGTGGACTTCTGAATCATTCGAATACTTTCCGTGGAGGAATGTTCAAGCTTAACCCAAAATCTGATGCAGATTTTTTACTCTACTTATTCAATCATTTTGAATATGATGGCCACACAGTACACATGCTCACTCAATGGTGTCTTCTGCCCCCACTGACTAGTACAGCAAAGTTGTCATTGTTCACACATGTGCATGTCAGTCCACTCTCTTTAGCTGCCAGGTTACCCTGATGTCACGTAAACCATTGTCATTACGTCAACAACAGGTAAACATTTTCTGGACAGAACTGTACAACTCCTGAACCCCAATAGTTGAAAAACTCAGATTAGCCAAGTGTTGGCTTGTAAGTTCTTTTTTTTACTCAAGTGTGTTTTCATGAATAAACTTGCTACCTCATTTTTATTAAAAGTATCTCTTGTTTTAATTCATCTCTTGTGAGTGAGACAAGAACTGAGGCAGAGAGTCCCTTAACTCAGGTCTTCCTAGTCAAATATTTTGGTGCCATGACTCAGATCCCATCCTTTGTCTCCAACCACTGGGAATACAGTGAGTAATGGTCTCACTAGCAACATTTTATGGCCTGTTCTTCTCCAGCCCCCTTGCTGTTGTCAAGGTCATTAGATAATAATGAAGCTCACTTCTGAGCACTGTAAGTATCTGCCAATACAGAAGAGAACTGTTTTATTTCTGTATTAATTAAAAAGAAACAAACTAAGATAGACTATTTATATTGCAGAAAGGCTGTACAAATTAAAGAAGGTTTATAAAGACAAAATTTGAGAGTAAATTATATAAACAAGCTAATACAAAATTTGGGCTCTGGCTGGTGTAGCTGAGTGGATTGAGTGCTGGCCTGCGAACTGAAGGGACTCCAGTTGGATCCCAGTCAGGGCACATGCCTAGTCTGCAGGAGAGGTATCCAGTAGCGGGAGCATGAGGGGCAAACACACATTGATGTTCCTCTCCCTCTCTTTTTCACTACCATCTACTCTCTCTAAAAATAAATAAATAAAATCTTTAGAAAATTATTTTGATTCTTTTCAGGATAATAAATAGGAGAAAAGTTTTCTGTATCTGCCTAAAACCAAAGGTTCTGTTTTATTAAATAATTATGTGACATATTATATTAATCAGATGCTTGATTAGCTTTCAAAGAACAATTAATCTCTTTCAATCATAATAACTGAAGCTTTATCAGCATCTATGAATGTTGTATGCCTTTTACTACCACCTTAAATACATTCCTAAGGCATACAACATATTCCTAAAGGAATATATATATATTCCTTAATTCAGGTATGTTTAGCAAGATTTCCAGGGTTTAAATTCTAAAAGACTTTTCCTTAACCTAGGAATTGTTTTGAAGTATTTATTTTATTTTATTGTTGTTTAAGTACTGTTGTATCCATTTTCTCACCACCACTTTCCCCTGGCCCACTCATTCCCACCTCCAACCCTCAATCCTACCCCTCTTAGACTTTGTCCATGGGTCCTTTATACATGTTCTTTGACATTCCTTCCCCTACTTTCCCCTGTTATCCACCTCCCCTCTGGTTACTGTCAGTTTGTTACTGAATTCAATGTCTCTAGTTACATTTTGCTTGCTTGTTTGTTTTGTTGATTGCTTTCCACTTATAGGTAAGATCACATGGTATTTGTCTTTTACCACCTGGCTTATTTCACTTAGCATAATGCTCTCCAGTATGTCAAAGGGAGGCCCCTGAAATATATCAAGGATTTATTTTTTCTTCTTAAAAAAAAAAGGAAAGTTGGACTAATCAACCTTAATATACTTAAAATGCATGGGAAGCTCTGTTAAATAAATGAATTATATAAGAACTTCCAAGAGACTATCAAGTTCTAAAATACTTTCATTTATAATTCTTATGATTATTTTTGAATGTTGTGTTTGGCCAAAAAGAACTAGAAAAGTTACAGAAGGTTTGTGTACCTTGCAGAGGTTTTGTGTACATTGCAAAAGGATTGTATAGGGATAAAGAGCAAAAAGAGAGGAAACTGAGTAAGTGAATAAAAGGAGAGAAATAATAAAGCAAAAAGGCAGATAGGAAAAAAAGGGCACTGGGGTAGGAAACTCAAGGAGGAAGTGGGAGTGAGGAAAACCAGAAACAAGAAAGAAAAGTAAAGGCACATAAATGAAGGGCAAAATCAAAATTTTAGTGACAAAAGAGAAAGTCAAAGTCTCACTTTGATTTTCCAAAGCCAATTATTTCCCAACAGAAACCCCAGGTACAATTATACTTGGGAAACAAATTAATTAATTCAAAATATTGTTACAAAAAAAATCATTTCCTTTGTCACTTTCAATGTGATCACTGAGTTTTGACTTAACTTGGAGTAATTTACAGATTGTTCTCTACCACTGTGTCACTGTAGATTAAAAAATAAATGCACAAAAAGAATATGCCAGGGCTCATACTGATAAATTAGCTGGCAGTCATACTCAATAATGCATATATTAACCACGGGCAAATAAATCCAAGATCATGTCCCTAACTAGGTCAATCAAACTAGGGCATTTGAAGGAAAAAAGTGGATAGAATCCTGCCCTTTCACATGGACAATTAACTGGAAAATTTACAAAAGTACGCAAATATTCACCCAAATTCTGTCAAAGGCGGAGAACTCAAGGGAATGCATTTTTATCCAGCAGGCATCCCAGACATCAGGTACAAAGTTAGCCTTAGGAACTCAAACCTCCACTAAACAAATGATATAAATAGCCATCAGTGTGTTTTTATTGTTCAGTTACATTTGTCCCACCTTTTTTCCCCATTGCTCACCCTTAGCCCATTCCCTGTCACACTCTCACAATCAGTTCCCCCATTGACCCTGCCCATGAGTTATGTACTCATGTTTCTTTGCTTGTCCTTCCCCTTAGTTCCCCTGTTATCCCCATCCCCCACCCCTATGGTCACTGTCAGTTTGTTCTTTATTTCCATGTCTCTGGTTCCATTTGGCTGATTTGTTTGCTTTGTTGATCAGGTTCCACCTGTAGGTGATATCATATGGTATTTGTATTTCACCACCCAGCTCATTTCGCTTAACATAATGTTCCCAAGTTCCATCCATGCTGTTATGAAGGTTAAGAGTACTTTCTTTTCCTGCTGTATAGTATTCCATTTTGTAAATGTACCACAGATTTTTGATCCACTCATTCACTGCTGGGCACTGAGACTGTTTCCAGCACTTGGTTATTATAAATAATGCTGCTATGAACATTGGGGTGCATAGGTTCTTTTGAACTGGTAATCCAGGATTCTTAGAGTATTACAAGCAGTGGGATCTCTGGATTGAAAGAGAGTTCCATTTTTAGCTTTTTCAGGAAATCCCATAGTATCTTGCACTGTGGCATTACCAGTGTGCATTCCCACCAACAGTGTACTTTTGTCCACAACCTCACCACCACTTGCTTGTCGCTTTGTTAATGGTCATTCTGACTGGTTTGAAGTGTCATTTCATTGTGATTTTAATTTGCATCTCTCTAATGGCTAGTGATGTTAACCATTTTTTCGTGTATCTCTGGTCCCTCTGTATGTCCTCCTTTTTGAAGTGTTTATTCATATCCTTTGCCCATTTGTTAATAGAATTGTTTGCCTTCCTGGTGTAGTGTCATGTGAGCTCTTTATGTATGTTGTAGATCAAACCCTTGTCTGAGGTATCATTGACAAATACATTTTCCCATACAGTTGGATCCATTTCCATTTTGTTGATGTTTTGTTTAGTTGTGCAGAAGTTATTTTAGTTTCATGTAGTCCCATGTGTCTATGCTTTCCTTTATAACCCTTGCCATAGGGCAAATATCAGTGAAAATATTGCTTTGTGTGGTATCTGAAATTTTCCTGCCTATGTTGTCCTCTAGGACTTTTATGGCTTTATAACTTCTATTTAACTCTTTTAACTATCTTGAGTTTATTTTGCTGTATGGTGTAAGTTGGTGGTCTAGTTTCTTTTTTTTTTTCTTTTCTTCTTCTTTCTTTCTTTCTTTTTTTTTTTTTTTTTTGCATGTACTTGGCCAGATATCACAGCGCAATTTATTGAGGGGGCTCTTTTTACTCCATTTTATGATGCTGCCCCTTTGTCAAATATTAATTGACCATAGAGACATGAGTTTATTTCTTTGCTCTGTATTCCATTCCATTGATCTATGTGTCTGTTCTTATGCCAATAGAGGACTGTATGATTACAGTGGCCTTGTCATATAGTTTGATATGAGGTATTCTGATCCCCCCAACCTTGTTTGTCTGTCTCAAAGTTGCTGAGGCCATTCGCAGTTATTGATGTTTCCCTATATTTTTGAAATATTTGTTCTATACCTGTGAAATATTCTATGGGTATTTTGAAATGGATTGTGATTAAAGAAATCTAGGGGTAGTATACACATTTGAATGAGTTAATTCTTCCAAACTATGAGCACAGTATATGTTTCCCTTTATCTGTGTCTTCCTTCATTTCTTTCTTCAGTGTTCTCTAGTTTTCTGAGTACAGGTCTTTTACCTCCTTGGTTAAGTTTATCCCTAAGTATTTTATTTTTATTGTTGCTGTGGTAAAAGAGTCTTTTTCTTAATTTTTGTTTCTGATATTTCATTGTTGGTGTGAGAAATACCTTCAATTTCTAAATGTTGACTTTGTATACCATTTTGTCAAATTCATTTAGTAGTTTGAGTAGTTTTTGGTGGAGTCTACAAGGGTTTCTATGTACACTATCATGTCATTTACACACAGTGATAAATTACTTTTTTCTTTTCCAATGTGGATGTCATTTATTTATTTATCTTTTCTGATTGATGTGGCTAAAACTTCCAATATGATGTTGAACAGAAGTGGTAAAAGTGGACATCCTTGTCTTGTTCCTGATCTTAGTGGGAAATGTTTTAGATTTTGCCTGTTGAGTATGATGTTGGCTGTGCATTTCTTGTATATGGCCTTTATTATATTGAGGTATGTTCCCTCTACTGCCACTTTGCTGAGTGTTTTTTATCATAAATTGGTGCCATAAATTATCAAATGCTTTTTCAGCCTCTATTGATATGATCATGTGGACTTAGTCTTTCATATTGTTTATGTGGTGTTTTACATTTATCAATTTGTGGATATCATAATATCCTTGCTTCCTGGCTTGAATCTCACTTGATCATGGTGTATGATCTTTTCATTGTATTGCTGGATCTGGTTTGCCAATATTTTATTGAGGATTTTAGTGTCTATGTTCATCAGTGATGTTGCCCTAGATTTTTTTTTCCTTTGTTCTCTTTATCTTGTTTTGGAATTAAGATAATACCTCCTCATAAAAAGAGTTTTAGAGTCTTCCCTCTTCTTGTATTTTTTGGAACAGTCTTAGAAGTATTGGGGTTAGCTCTTCTCCATATGTTTGGTAAAATTTTCCTGTGAATTTGTTCGGCCCAGGGCTTTTGTGTGCCGGGTTTGTTGTTGTTGTTGTTTAATTTTTGTTTCAGTTTCACTAGCTGATATTGGTCTAGTATCTACTTTTTGGCTTCCTCTTGTCTCAGTTTTGGATGATTGTGTGTCTCTAGACATTTGTTCATTTTGCTCAGACTTTCAAATTTCTTGGCATATAGTTATGCGTAGTTATTTCTTACAATCCTTTGTATTTCTGTGGTATCAGTTATAATTTCATCTGTTTGGTTTCTGATTTTATTATTTAGGTTATATTTTTTCTTGATGAGTCCTTTAAAGGTTGTCAATTTTGCTTATTTTTTCAAAGAACCAGCTCCCAGATTTATCAATCCTTTGGATTGTTTTTTAAACTCTATGTCATTTAATTCTGTTCTGATCTTGATTATTTCCTTCTTCCTACTTATTCTGGGCTTTGTTTATTCTTGTTCCTCTAATTTTTGTAGATGTAGAATTTCATTGTTTATTTGAAATATTTTTATCTTTTTTGGGTAGGCCTGTATCATTATGAACTTTTCTATCAGAATTGCCTTTACTGTGTCCCTAAATTTTGGACTGTTCTGTGGTCATTTTCATTTGTTTACAGAAACGTTTTTATTTCTTTCTTGGTCTCATTGTTTACTCATTCGTTGTTAAATATCATGTTATGCACTCTCCATTGATTCAACTGTTTTTGAGTTTTTGTCCTTGAGCTTAGTTTGTAGTTTTAAACAATTGTGATCAGAGAAAATGTTTGATATGATTTTAATTTTCTTGATTTTTTTTACTCACTTATTTTTAGAGAAGGAATGGAGGGAGAAAGAGAGAGAGAGAGAAACATCAATGTGCGGTTGCTGGGGGCCATAGCCTGCAACCCAGACACGTGCCCTGACTGGAAATCGAACCTGCGATGCTTTGGTTCACCGCCCGCACTCAATCCACTGAGCTACACCAGCCAGGGCAAATTTTCTTGAATGTGTTGAGGCTTGTTTTGTGTCCAACAATGTGGTCTATCTTTGAAACTGTTCTGTGTGCATCTGAAAAGAATGTGTATTTTGCTTCTTTGGAGTGAAAGATTTTGTATATATTAGTTAAGCCCATTTCATCTAGTTGTTTCATTCAGGGCCACATTTTCCTTGTTGTTATTTGTTTTGAACATCTGTCCATTGTTGACAGCGAGGCGTTAAAATTCCCTAATGTAAGTGCGTTGTTGCTAATATCTTTCTTGATGTCCTCTAAGATCTTCTTTATACATTTGGGTGCTCCTACGTTTGGTGCATATATGTTTACAGTGTTGATGTCTACTTGATGGATTCTTCCCCTTAGAATCATAAAATGACCTTCTTTGTATCTTTTATGACCCTTATTTGGACATTTATTTTTTCTGATATAAATATTGCTAACCCAGGTTAATTTTTCCTGCCCATTTGTTTGGATTTTTTTTCAAACCCTTCAATTTCAGTCTGTGTAGGTTTCTCCTTATCAGGTGGGTCTCTTGTAGGTAGCATATATGCTGATCAGTTTTTAAAATCCATTCGGCTACTCTATGTCTTTTGATTGGAGTGTTTAATCCATTTACATTTAGTATTATTACTGATGGGTACTTACTCATTGCCATTTTTTCCTTTAGTACTTGTGTTCCTCTCTCACTTTTTCTTCATCTCTTTAGTCCTTTTAGCATATCTTGCTGTGCTGGTTTGGTGAAGGTATATTCTTTTAGCCTTATTTTTTTCTGGGAAAATCTTTACTTCACCTTCCAGTTTAAATGACAGATTTGCTGGGTAAAGTAGTCTTGGTTGCAGACCTTTGCTTTTCATTACATGAAATTTTTCTTGCCATTCCCTTCTGGCTTGTAGTTTGTTCTGTTGAGAAAACAACTGCTAGCCTTACTGCAGCTCCCTTGCATGTTAATATTGGTTTCTTTCTGGCTGCTTTTAAGATACTCTCTTTGTCTTCGACATTTTGTATTTTAATTCTGATGTGTCTTGAAGTAGGCTTATTTGGGTTCATCTTGATTGCAACCCTCTGTGTTTCCTGAACTTGCATGGATTTTCCTTTTTTCAAGTTAGGGAAATTTTGTCACTCCTTTTTTTTTTTTTTTTTCCTTTTTTTAAGTACATTTTATTTATTAAGCTGTTACAGTTGTCCCAATAGTTCCCCCTTTTTAAAACAATATGTTTTATTGCTTATGCTATTAGAGTTTTCCATTTTTCCCCTTTATTCCCTTCTGCTCTGCACCACCCCTCCCACCAGCATACCCCTCCTTAGTTCATGTCCATGGATTGTACATATAAGTTCTTTGACTTCTCCACTTCCTATACTACTCTTAACCTTCCCCTATCTATTTTGTACCGCCTATTTATATGTCTTATTCCCTGTACATTTTCCCCCATTCCCTTCCCTCAACCTCCTCACTGATAACCCTCCATATGAACTCCATTTCTGTGATTCTGTTCATGATCTAATTGTTTGCTTAGTTTGTTTTTTTGTTTGTTTGTTTAGCTTCAGTTGTTGATAGTTGTGTTTGCTGTCATTTTATTGTTCGTATTTTTTATCATCTTATTATTCTTAGATAAGTTCCTTTAACATTTCATATAATAAGGGCTTGGTGATGATGAACTCCTTTAACTTGACCTAATCTGGGAAGTACTTTATCTGTCCTTCCAATATATATGATATCTTTGCCAGATACAGTAATCTTGAATGTAGGTCCTTGCCTTCATGACTTTGAACACTTCTTTCCAGGACCTACTCACCTGAAAAGTTTCTTTTGAATAATCCTTTGTAGGTAACTGTCTCCTTTTCTCTTGCTGTTTCTAAGATTATCTCCTTATCTTTAATCTTAAATAATGGAATTATGATGAGTCTTGGTATGTGCTTCTTTGGGTCCAAATTCTTTGGGTCTCTCTGAGCTTCCTGGACTTCCTAGAAGTCTATTTCCTTCAGCAGGTTGGAGAAGTTTTCCTTCAGTATTTTTTTTCAAATAAACTTTCATTTGCTTGCTCTTCTTGTTGTTTTCCTGGCACCCTTATGATTCAGAGGTTGAAATATTTAATGGTGTCCTGGAGGTTCCTAAGCTTCTCCACATTTCTTTAATTGTTGTTTCTTTATCCTGTTGCTGCTGAATGATAATTTCTTCCTCGTGTTCCAAATCATTGATTTGAGTCAGGTTCCCTTCCCTTCACTGCAAGTTCCCTGTACATTTTCCTTTACTTCACTTTGTATAGCCTCTGTTTTATCATCTATTTTTGATCATACTCAATCATTTCTGTGAGCAACCTGATTACTAGTGTTTGAACTGTGCATCTGATAAGTTGGCTATCTGGTCATTACTTATTTCTATTTTTGGAGCTTTGATCTGTTCTTTCATTTGGGCCATATATATTTTTTGTCTTGGAGGACCTGTTATGTAGTAAGGGGTGGGAAGTTAGGTGTTCACCAGGGTAAGGCAACCCTTTCCCCTCTGTTGTGGCACTGTATGTGGGTGAGGGGTCCAAGAGGGAACAATGCTGCTTGCTCATCTTTCACCAGCTTTCAGTCATTTCTCCCGCTACCCACAAGAAAATAGGGCCCATCTAGGTCTGATTTCCAGGTAAGTGGGTTTCTGTACATTCTAGGACCCTGTGGGTCTCTCCAATGAACACTCCTGTAAGGTTGTGATTTTCTTTTGCCATACAACCCCCAAGGGTTTTTAAAGTCATAGGTTTTGAGGCTTTATTTCCCCACACTGAAACCCTGGGTTGGGAGGTCTGTTTTGTTCCCCAGTTTTTCCCCTGGTATATCTTTAAGCAAATGTGGGACCACCTGGCCACCAACTTGTCATGCATCCTCTCTGCCCTGGCTGCCTGTCTTCACCATTCCTACCAATCTGGATGAATATTTCTTCTTTAACTCCTTGGTTGTCAGATTTTTATAGTGGGATTTTTCTGGCAGTTTGTTATTTTTTTGTTTTTAAATTGGTTATTGTCCTTTTTTTGGTTGTGCGAGGAGGCAAAGTGTATCCACCTGTGTCTCCATCTTGCTCAGAAGTTGTCATTATTTTTGAAGAGGTTTTCTATCCCTTGCTCCTTTTCTTCTCCTTCTGATATTCTTATGAAGTGAATCTTTTTACATTTCATGTTGTCCTGAAGTTCACTTAAACTATCCTCATACTTCTTGAGTCTTTTTTCATTGTGTTACTCTGACTGGGTATTTCTTTCTACTTTGTCTTACAGCTAGCTGATTCCTCCCCTTCATCCAGCCTGCTTGTAATTCCTTCTCGTGTGTGTTTTTTTTTTAATTTTAGATATTGTATTCTTCATTCTTTCCTGGTTCTTTTTTATAGTTTGTATTTCTTTTTCCATGCTATTGTAGTTCCCACTCAGTTCCTTGTAGTTGTCACTGAGTTCATTGAGCATCCTTATAACCATTTTTTGAATTCTATATCTGATAGATTGCTTGCCTCAATTTCATTTAGTGTTTTTCTTTCTTTCTTTTAACTGGGGATTCTTCCACTCCTTTGGATTGTATGTTCTTCTTTCGAGTCCTCATTTTAGCTGACCTTTTTTATTTTCTGAGTCTCAGGGGTCTTTGCTTTGCCTGCCTTGATGTTGAAGGGTGTAATTCTATGATAGAAGTTCTGTGTGATTCAGTGATGCAGTCTCATTGATCTCTTTGTCTGGATGCTCAAGGGTTGTGTTTTCTTCTGATCATGAGGGCTTTCTTTTTGTACATGGACTTTACTTGTTAGAATCTTCTTTGTTGGTGGGTCTTCCCCTCAATTTGGCTTACTGATAGTAACAACTCTCACATTATGTTGTTTGCTGTTGTACAGGGCCCTGTTAACAAAGCAGTATTACCAGACCACCAAACCTATGCCAGCAAAAAGAATGTTCCTACCACATCAGTATTCTCAACTACAATAGGACTAAGATTAATAAAGGTGAGGACAGATTGCAGATATTTTAAGATAGTACAAAAGGAATATGATATGACTAAATGAGAGGAAATGCTATTGAGTGTTAAGAGGGAGTAGAATTGATGAGAAAGTGTATGACGCATGCTCACTGGCCTGCAGTGAGCGCGGAATGCTGAGGATGGCTCACTGAAACACGAGAAATACATATACAAAGACAAGTAGTTTCTGTGGGGAAGTAAGGACAGAATGGCCACTCTCTCTAGTGGGGAGTGCCCCATTCCTCTACCCAAGTAGGTTTTTATTAAAAAAGCAGACTCAGTTTGTGGATTCACAGTCTGGCAGAAAGGATCAAAGGGGACAGGTAACTTACAAAGATGCTAACAGAATTACTGCTGTGATTCTGGGCAGAGATTGGAGTTTTATCATATGAAAAGAACTACAGGTTACAAAGGTTTCCTGTCTGTGCCTTCAAATTCCAAGTTAATAATATCCTCCAGCAAACAGATCTCACAGGATCTTGCATATTCTATGTCCCAGGCCTGATTACCCTGGGGGTCCGCTGTCTCTGGTCTGGGCTGCAGCCTTTATCTATTTGCTCAGCCCTGAGAAGGGCAGGAGACAGGCAGCCAGGAGACTTCGATTTCTCACGTCTAAGAACAAAGACTCGGGCTTTGACATAGCTGAGGGGGCAGGGGTTGATGTCGATCACCCCTTCATTTCCACATCCCCATGAGTCTCTTCCCTGTGGCAATCCCACATCATCCTATCTGTCTTAGGTTCATTCTCTTTCCTAGAGAATTGTTACCTGTCACTGACTGTTTATCATGCCAAAGGGAGTCAGGCATTTGAACAGGCAGTGTTCATGCCAGGGAAATAAGTTTTTGTCTCCTTAGTGGCTCCTGGTCTGGAGGTCTCTCACTCAGCCTAAGTCACGGGGGGTTACAGCTTCCTGAGAACAAGAAGGGTGGTCCCCAACAAGTGTAGAACCAGAGAAATAGACGTAAGTGTTTTTTACAATCAAAACAACACAGAGGAAGGGAAAAGCCACCAGCAAATGGAGACAAAGGCTCATTTTCAGCTACAACTTTAAGCAATATGCCATCTTAGAGTTCCAATTGGTGAGATCCTTCTGACTGACTTCACTGGCTGATGAAAGGTTGAGGCAAATACTCTGATCCCTTGGAAAGATCTGTCCATAACAGAGGTATATGGTCCAGATGTGCATGGTCTCAGATGCTGTTAGCCAAGACCCTGGATTGCATCTCAAGATGGTGAGCCCTCTAATCTCCTTGTGTTTCTTCCTTTCAGATGTGAAATCAGAATTCTATTCTGGGTGGGATCCCACTGGATTGTATACTTTCTAAGTGGTAACAGTTTCACTTCTAACTCTAAACAAAAAAAGACTGTCATTCTTTTGTAACACTGCTTGCCTTCAACATCAGTTAGCTGACAGGGAATCCTGGCCACTACAGAGAAGCTTAAATCATAATTCCACATTCCAACCTGATGTTTTTTTGGACTACTGTATTTGGCAATTTTTATTTCATTTTTTCCCATAAATTACTTTAATGCTGTTTGATTACAGTTGCCTGCATTTTCTCCCTACAAATACACACCACCTCAGTCAAACCCACCTCCCTCACTTGCTTCCATTCCAGTTTGAATGAATGTTTCTTCTTTAACTCCTTGTTTGTTGGAACTATAATCAGTTGGATTTTCTTGCAGTTCTGGTTGGTTTTTATTTTTTAATTTCTTATTTTCCTTCTTTTGGTTAGGTAAGGAGGAAGAGTGTATCTACCTACACCTCCATCTTCATGGAAAGTCTCATTCAGCTTCTTTTTTTTTTATTTTTTTGTTTTTAAATTTTATTTTAATTGTTGTTGAAGTACAATTTTCTATCTTTTACTCCCATCCCAGCCCTCCCATCCAGCCCTCCCCACCTCCTTCCCATTTCCACCCACCCCTAGTTTTTTATCCACATGTCCTTTATACTTGTTCCTATAAACCCTTCTCCTTTTCCCCTGAAATTCTCCTGATTCTTAAAGTAATCTCTTTAGCAAGTCTTGCAAGTCTGGTTTGGTGGAGGTGTATTCTTTAGGATTCTTTTGTCTTGGAAACACTTTTTTTTTTTTTTGTCTTCCATTGTAATTGAGAGCTTTGCTGGGAAGAGTAGTCTTGGTTGCAAGCCATTGCTTTTCATTACTTGGAATATTTCTTGCCCTTCCTTTCTGTATCATAGTGTTTCTGTTTAGAAATTATCTGGTAACTTTATCTGAGCTCCATTGCATGTTATTCTGTTTCTCCTTTGTTGCTTTTCAGATTCTCTCTTTGTCTTTAACATTTGGCATTTAATTATGATGTGTCTTGGAGTAGGCCTCTTCTGGTTCATCATGATTGGGACGCTTTGTGCTTCCTGAAGTTCCATAGCTTTCCCCCTCTCCCAGTTCACATAGTTTTCTGCCATTAGTTTTTTTCAAACACATTTTCTATCCCTCACTTTTTTTCTTCTCCCACTGGTATTCCTATGATTCAAATGTTGTTACATTTCATGTTGTCCTGAAGTTCCCATAAGCTATCCTCATACTTTTTGAGTCATTTTTTATACTGATGCTTTACCTATGTATTTTTTTCTACCTTGTCTTCCAGCTCACTAATTTGGTCCTCTGTTTCATCCAGTCTGCTTGTAATTCCTTCTAGTGTAGTTTTTATTTCAGTCACTGTATTCTTCATTTCTTCCTGGTTCTTGTTCATAGTTTCCATTTCCTTTTTCATGCTGTTTTAATTTCCACTCAGTTCCTTGTAGTTGTCACTGAGTTCCTTTAGCATCTTTATAAACTTTTTTTTTTTTCATTCTACGTCTGATAGATTGCTTGCTTTAATATTATTTCGTTCTCTTACTGGGGATTCTTCCATCCTTTTTGATTGGAAGTTCTTTCTTTGTCTCCTCATTTTAGGTGACTCTTTGTCTTTGTTTCTGTATGTTAGGGTACTCTGCTTTGCCTGCCTATCTTCCAGGGGTGGAATTCTGTGGCAGGTGTTCCGTGTGACTCAGGGTGCAGTCTCTTTGATCTCTTTGTCTGGATGCTCTAGGGTTGCCTTTTCTTCTTTTTGGGTTCTCTCTCTTGTTGAACTTGGGTTTTACTTATTAGTGGCTTTTTTTTTTGTTGGTGGGTTCTCCCCTCCAACAGGCTTACTGGTAGTTTCAATACCCCTCTTGCCTTGTATGTTGTTGTACAGGTGTTGGTTCATAAAGCAGTATTACTAAATACCCAAACTTAAGCCATCAAAAAGAACCCCCCATACTACATCAGCAATATCAACTGCAAGTGATCAAGGATTAATAAAAGTGAAGAGATGTTATAGATAGTATAAGCTATGACAAGAGAATATAAGATGGATAAAAGAGGTGAAAATGTTATTGAGTGGAAAGAGGGAGGAGAAATGATAAGTGTAAATGTAGAACTAAGGCAAGGATGGAGAGAGAACAAAATTTAAAACATAAGTAAAACATGAAAGGGTATTAGGAACAATGAGGTAAGAAAAAGGAAGAGTACACTATGAGGTTTGAAATAAAATTGACCAATGGGATCAGAATTGTAGAGAAAACACAGCAGGGTCAATAGCAATGACATCTTACTATAGTTTAATAAAAGTGGAACAAGAATGAGAATATTGTACAAAAATGAAAAGTGATTATGAGATGTACCCTAAAGAGAAATTATTTTTAAAAGATGGGGCAAGCAAACTAGTAAGCTTAAGGAGCAAAGTTCAGATTGAGAGAGAGGAGAGAAAAGAAAAATGAATGAAATAAAATTCATCACTCGACTAATCAGGTGTAGGGGGGAGAAAAATGGAGTAAGACTTGTGAACTATATTCTATAGGATTTAAAGTACAAACAAATAGTGAACAAATAGGAGTTCCATTGGAGAAGTACAGCAATAACTGTGGTGTTTCTCCCAACTATCCACTGTTTATAAAAGGTGGAAAGAAATAAGACTCTTATGGGAGGGGAAAACAAATGTGAGCTGACTTAAGAAAGAAGAGCACTTATGCAAGATTAGATGGAGGAGAAATAGTAGGAGTGAGGAACATGATATAGTGTGAGAGAAAATAAAGTTTACTAGAACAGTAATAAAGCTCAGGAAGATGATGGAATGGATTTAGACCATGAAAGGGTCCTGTGTGCGGTTTAGAATAATAATATGATTAAAAATATATACACTGAATAAAAAAAGATGAAAAAGAAGACCAAGAGTTGTGAGTCATTTGGAATATAAATGAAGTGAAAGAAGAAAAATTAAAATGCAATATGAAAGGGAATAAAACAAACCAACAAACTAAAAAAAAAACTAAATAAAAAAAGAAGAGAAATAAAATGACATGCAAGTTTTGATGAAGCATAAGCTGAAATTTCTCTCAGCTGTTGATGTTTGGTTTCTGACTTCTTTCTGGATCTGTCTCTGGTTTTCTCACAACTCAAGGTCTTACTGTCTTATTCTTGAAAGAAAAAAAAAACAGCCCCAAGCAAGTTGTTAAGCCTACTCATCCAGTTTTGCAGGTCTCCCTATCTCCTGCATGCACTGTGCTGTTGAGTTCCATTTGTTTTCTCTTTCAGATGGTTTGGCAAAACAAAAGGCTCAGTCTGGGCTTCAATAAACCCAGGTGCCCAGTTTACAGCCCAAGTCCTCAGAGCATTATACAGCCCACACTGTGTACTCTGTGCAGTTGCCACAAATTGGCCCAAAAAAACCACCTCACTTTACACTCCTTTGATCAATCTGTACTGTTTACTGAGTGGGAGAATTTGACCCCAAAGTCCTCCTTTCTTTTTGGGCCAACAGCTGTGTGCTCAAGGTGCCTATCCAGTGCACCTTAGTTTTCCTTTTGAAAAATGTCCCTGTCGGTGCCTCTGCTCCTTCTACACACTGCTCAGCTTTCCACACACTCCAACTCTCTGGCAAGTCCAGAGGCTCTCCGAGTCATGGCCAGTCATGGCCCAACTCTACCATAGTGTTGCGGAAAATAACTCACATGCGGGAGATGGTGGAGCACGATCCTTTATTATGTGTGGGCTCAGGGGAAAAACCAAAATCCTGAGCCTTGATCTCTAACTTTCTGGGGTTTAAATATCCTCGGACCCCCTGCCTATATGGCAAAGCAAGGTTACAGAAGCCAAATGCGGAAGTTAGGTCTAGCTACCTTATATGGGAAACAAAGGAACAAAGTGTGGGGTCCTATCACAGAAGCACAGGGTCCTAACGTGGAAGTTGCAAAGTACAAAGTAGCCTAACAAGGGGGTTGTCTGTGACATTCCCCCCTTTGATGCTATAAAGTGCTTTTACCCCTTTAGCATCACTATATACCTGGTTATACAGCTGAGGTGCTGGGGAAGGTTGCAACTGCTGATACTGGTGTTGGTACCTCTGGAGAGCTAACACTTTGGCAGCTGCCCTATGAGTTACTGTGGTCTCCAGGTATTGGAAAAAGGTCCAGAGGATGAAGGGTCCTGTATGCCTGACACCTCTGGGTCTGGTATTCTATGGTCCTGGATATTACTCCAGTCTGGTATACCTTCCCTCTCCAAGGGAAGAGGGATTGCTGTGGCAGTGGAGCAGCTGAAAGGTGACCCTGGGAGATAGTAAGAGACCACTTTACCACTGAGTATAATTCTACACCTGGGGGTATTACACTTGCAGGCTAGGACTGAGACAGGGGCTGCATTTGTCAAGCAAAGCATACAATGAACTCAAATGCAGAGACCAAACAAAGATATTCCATTCTACTGGGGCCACAGTCACTAGTCCAATTCCCAATACTCCTGTGAAGGTGCCAATCAAACTCAGGAACCCTGCGGAATAATGGTCTGTTCCTTGGTGTCTTCTTTGTTGGCTGGCGTCCTCCGGAGCCTCAGTGTGGGTAGTTTAAGTGCAAGCCTAGTCCTCAGGTCCTCAGGATCTGCTTCTGCTCTGGCCCGGCTGTAGTGGACCCAAGGGGTAATTCCTGTAACTTTAAGGGCAGTCGGGGTGGTTAGTAACACCAAATGTGGCCCAGTCCACACAGATTGAAGTGGCTCCTTTTTCCAGTCCTTTATCCACACATAACTTCCTGGTTTAAAGGAGTGTGCTGGCCACCCTCGGGGTAAGGGTCCCTGGCCCAAACCTGCCCCGTTTATTAAAGTTTTCCCTGGCTTCTGGAAATATTTTGTCTGCCCTAATTCACCTTGCAACCAGAGTCCCCCTTTTTGTATGCTGAGAACTGGGGGAGGTTTCCCAAAAACTAGTTCATATGGAGTATATCCTGAGGGGTTAGGGGCATTTCTAACCCTAATCAAAGCTAGTGGTAGCAAGTCCGTCCAGGGCAGTCTGGTTTCCTGGTAAAATTTAGCTAAGGTTTCTTCAAGAGTTAAGTTCATCCACTCTACCTTCCCAGAACTTGGGAGTCCATAGGCAGTGTGTAGTTTCCATGCGATGTTCAGAAGTTTGGGTGTTTCTTGGATGATCTGGGAGACAAAGGCTGGCCCGTTGTTACTTCTAACAGTCAGAGGCAATCCGTACCTCAGGATGACCTCTCTCAGGAGGGCTCGGGTGACTTCCTGGCTTTTCTCCATCTTGGTGGGGAAAGCTTCAACCTGTCCAGAGAAGGTGCACATGATCACCAGGAGGTATTTAAACCCTTGGCTAGGCCTGACTTCAGTAAAATGATTCAGCCAGGTGCTTCAGCAGCGTGTGTTCCCTTCCAGCACTATTCCTGGGATGGGGCCTCCAGGAGGAGGTCGCTCATGTACTACAGAATCATCAGGTCCGGCTCTCCCTTGGTGAGGGGCTTCAGGTTTCTTGCTAGGGCTTCCCTAAATAAGGTTGGGAGTTCTTAAACCCCCTGGAGCAGTCTAGTCCAGGTCAACTGAGTCTTGACCGCAGTGTGCAGATCTCCCCATTTAAAGCCAAAATGGGTTAGCTGGAAGGTTCCACAGGAATGCAGAAAAAGGCATCCTTCAGACCAAGGCAGGTGAACCACGTTGCTATTGGGGGAAGCTGACTCAGGGGGTGTATGGGTTTGGGACGACTAGGTGGAGGGTGACAGCTGCTTTGGCCCACAGATCCTGGACAGGCCAGTACTCACTCCCATCCAGCTGCCATCATGGGTCTGGGCAGGTGTGACCCCATGGCATGGAGCCAATTCTCTCTCAGCTCCCCACGCAGGCGCTGCAACTCGAGGGGCCTGCTCCACACAGTCACATCTTAGGTGGGGAAAGTTTCTTTCCATCCCCCTGGCCCAGAGCTTGGCCACAGCTATTCAGCATACCCAAGCGATCAGGCTAAGGCTATAGGTATGTCAAAAGACCACACCATGGATGAGCTGCAAAGCTGTTGTTGCACAAAACAGCCCCACATGTTCTCACTCCGTGTATCCCTTCCCCCAACTCACACCCATAGAGGAAGGGGTGAAGACATCCTAAAATATCCTGGACACCTTGAGTTCTGGACCCCATTCCACATGCCTATTTGGGGTCCCCCCCTTGGCTGCACCCTGTAATGACCTCTCATTTCAGATATACACCCACTTTAAATTCTTCTAAGAGACAATGGACGGAGGTCTCATCTTCTTGTAACTACTTTTGGCTGGACATCGATGCTGTCCTACCTACCCATGGGTCGGGGTGCCCTGAAGGGGGGTGGGTGCAGCACAGAGGGACAACTTCCTGTAAAGAGAAGGACCTTACAGAATCCTGGTCAGTTGGCTGTCACCAGGAAGTCGCAGGCTCGGTGTCCAAAGGCTGGCATTACTGGACCGTTGGCATCCTGGTCATATTCTAGAAATGACAGAACCACTAAATGACAAAGGCAGGAACTTATGTAAGGAATGGCCTATCTGGAGGAAGGTGTACAAGACATGCTACACCTGTCCAAAACCATTGTGTCCTACTACGCTTCATTTAGTAAGAAGGGAATACATTAAGATTTCCTTCCTTTCAGATATCTGAACTTTACTGTCCAAGCCATCAAGACAGAAAAGGGAAAATCAGTTCTAAAGTGAAGCCCACAGACCGCCAAAATCCTCCACCAACCCAACCACTCAGTTCAGCCAAACCGTTGAGTTTCAGGGGGCAATGATGAAAATGGGCTCCTTAAGTGGGGCCTATATTGCAACCAATCACTCAGGTTATGAACTCATAGGCTTACGTCCTACGAAAACAGAATAACACACAGGTTAATTCACAATAGTCCCCAAACCAGTCTCTGTGCCTGTGAGACTGTCTTTTGGGAAGACATTCAGTTGCAAGGCTCTTCCTGCAATGACATTTTGCAATGGAAATTTGACAGGTTCTCCATACCAGTAAATGGTACATCTTTGGTGATATTACAAACTCAGTTCTAACTTTCAAATGAAAACAGGCTTTCAAGACAGTTAGCTGCACTATTCTTATGTCCAATACTGAGCATTGTGATTTTCCCTGAACCACAATTTTTCTCCTTAATATCACCCTCTTTGTTATTAAAGGGACTACTTTGAGTCTTGCTTTCAATTTTTTTGACTGTTTGTTTGCATAAACACACCAAGAGCAGCCTGGATCACTTATGATCTTTGAGTGTGCTGTGCTGGAATTCACACAGGGAACCTTTAGATTGACTTTTCAGTCCATCCTTCGGGGCACAGAAGCAGAGCCACACATCTGCCATCCGGCTTCGCCTGTTATCAGTTGCTTCACTCAAATCCTTGAGGTTTCCATTGTGTCTACAGGTTTATTTATTTATTTTATTTTTTGGCCATCCTTCAGAAAAGCAACCTTTGTTCCTTCCCTGGAAAGACTGCCATGAACCGCACAACCAACCAAAGTACCAGGTTTTTCTCGTGGGCTTATGCTAGCGTCACAAGTCAATGCCAGTTCCTCAGGGATTTCTGGCGATGACCAGAACCCATGCATGCCTCCTTCATGCGTGACATTCCAGTCAAAGTCTTGGTTAACAAAACCACTATTAGCGACCGGTCTTGTTGGCTTTATGCAAAGAAACCTTATGCCATCACTCACTCCTTCAGAAAGCCAAATTCTGGAGGAATCAGGTAGGGAGAAAAATACAAGGCATGAAGGAGAATCCTTTTCCTTCTGATATTTATCAGGCTTCTTAAAACTTTTACTTTCACAGACTTTCTCCAACATTAAAAAACCCTCTATTCTTTCTTTCATACACCTTCTGATATCCACCAAGATTGCATCTTCATGCCTTATGCCTTCTATTATTAACTAACACCACATAATTCTTTCTTAAAACTTTCACTTTTCCATTTATCTTTATAGTTTCCTACAGACCTTCTTCATTTTCATATCTTGTACTTTTGCATTTACTTTCCTAGAGTGTGAAGTTTCAACCTTCCCTGGTATCTCAATTTCCATCTCAGAGCAGATACAGAGCAAAATCCAAAACACAGAGTTCCAGAACAATACACAGGTGGAGGCATTCTCTTGCGCCAATGCATCTATCAGTGCCTCGTAGAGACATGCTCCTTCAGGCTCGGTCTCATGGCAGAGACATGCCCCTCGCCTCTAGCTGAAACACTCATCAGCCCCAAATGACCCTTCCTGGGTCCCGAGTGGCAAAGGCATGCTCCCCAACTGGTTACAGGCGACCATAACAGGTCTTCAGGTGACCTTAAACAGGTCTTCAGGTACAGGTGTCTCTGATGAGAAACAACCAAAACTTGAGAAATTTGCTCTTTTCCCATGAAACCAGAAAACAAATAGTTCAGGCTTCCTTTACTCCAGGTTTAAAACTTTCACATTCTTTATACATAATTTTACCTATCTAGATTTGACCATCAATTTATTTTAGTTCTGGTTCCTTTCACACATTGGGAAGGACTGTACTTAAACTTAGTACTTGGCAGCTAAAAGTCCCGAGATTTACACTTTCATGACATGACAAACACTGTCACATTGTACTGATATTCATTATCTATTTCCAGAAGAGGAATTTCAAACCTTCCTCTGGAGTGCAGGTCCAACTTTCCCTTTTGCGATGTGGGCAATCATTCCTCCAGTGCCCCTCCTCCTTGCAATAAGCACATTGATTATGGCCTAATGTGCCTTTCTTCTCCCGTAGGGCCCCTTTTGCCACTAGCACGGTGGAGGGCACCCAATGAGTTTCCCTTTTCTGCCCCAGGGTCCTGCTTCTTTTGGTTTCCTTGGGCTAACTCCAGAAACACTGTGACCCATTTTGCCTTCTCTGCTTCCCGGGCATTGTAGACTTTAAAGGCTATGTCCACTAGCTGGGAGGAGCTCATTCCCAGTACTCCATCTACACACTGAAGTTTGTTCCTGATATCCAGAGCACTCTGCCCAATGAAAGTCATGTTTCTTATTCTCACATTCTCTGGTGCCTCTGGATCAACATCAGTGTATTTCCTATATGTCTGATAGATCCTTTCTAAAAATTCAGAAGGATCCTCATCTGACTTCTGCTGGAGAGTCTGTATCATGTTCAGACTTCTCTGCTTGGGCACTCCTTTCCTAGCTCCTTCCAATATGCACCTTCTATAGTGTCTCAAAGAGGTTAAACCATCTCTGCTATTCAGGTTACACTTAGGGTCTACTCGAGGAATTGCCTCGACTGGGTTAAGAATTCCCTCGGTGTCCTCATCGCGGAGACGCTGGGCTTCCTGATCAGCCCTACTTAGAACTAACCATCTGTCATCTGCTGTTAGCAAAATGTTCAGGAGGGCCTGTCTGTCTGCCCAGTTTGGGTGATGAGTGGCAAAAATAGAGGCAATAAGATCTGCCATCTTCTGAGGATCACTCCTATATGAGGATTGGCATTCCTCCAGTTCAGCAAGTCCGAAGTGGAGAATGGAGTATGAGCCCAATAGTAACCAGCAGGCTGGACTTTCTCATTAATTCCATCTATCGGGTATTGCCTCAAAGTGTACTGGCTGGCTACGCCTTTGAAGGCTCCCCGGTTATAGGAGGTGCCCTGGCGAGCTCTGGGGGTTGAGACACATTCCTCAGCAGGTGGAGATGAAGCAGTTGGCTTTTCAATCTCCACTTCAGGGCCAATTGTGGGAGGAGACAGTACTGAGGTGGCTCCCACCACCTGTGCAGGGGGAGCTACCCCAGCAGTGGTAGTTCTCATCCCGTGTGAGGCTGGAGGTGTAGAAACCTCCACCAGCTGTGAAGGTGGCGGCCTCACGGAGGCCCCTCCCACCTGCGGAGGCCGAAGCAGAACGCTGGCTGCGCCCACCTGTAAAGATTGCGATGGCCCTATGGCTCTGGTTTCGAAAGCCAAGGGGGCCCCTCCCACCTGTTGGCGGGGCTGGTGAGTGGAGCTGACTCTCAGAGGGTGCTCATCTGTGGTAGAGACTTCTCCCACCTGCAAGGGAGGGGGAGTTGTGGCGGGTCCCACTTCTTGGGGAGGCTGCTGCACCACCAGAGCACTCCCTGTCTGCAAGCCCCCATTCCCTGGGTTCAGAGCATTAATGAGGTTTTTCTCCTCATTCTCTCTCTCTTCCTGTGATCTACTATCAGGGAGGGGTTCTGAGACAACTTTTCTCTTCTGAACCATCACACGCTTCCCTGTCTCTGGGACAAAGCTGTTGTGTAATATTATAAATGCATTAAGATAGTGTAACTCTTCCGACAGTTCACACCGCTGGCAATACTGTTTCAGACTAGCAATTATGCAGTAACTCAAAGAAACATTCACCGGCCATCTCTATCAGAACTAGTTACACAGAGAACCTGACTAATGCAGTGCCCACACAGCAGCAGCACATAGCCCTTAATCTGAAGAGATTAGCCTGGTACCTTGCCCAGTTCCAAGGAGGTGGCGCCTATGTGCACCAGGCCTTCCAAGATTGCAGCGCCCCTGTGCTCTGGCTCATCCAAGATGGCGGAAACTCTCACGTGACCCATTGTGTAAGATGGGGACAACCATGTACGCTCCACCTTCTACAGTGGGGCACTCACGTGGCTCATCCTCCATTTCACCCAAAATGGCACTTCCCAAAATGGCGCTTCCCAAAATGGCGCTTCCCGGTGACTATCAGGTGAACTGCTCTAATTATACAATCTAGGACAGTTGACAGTCCTCCTCTCATGTCTCCCTTCCTTACCACGCAGACAAACACAGAGTAAGGGAATCTCTCTTGAGAATCTTAGGTGGTCTTGGCTAAGGCTTACTGCGTAGAATTCGGGTTAAACTCCCAGCCTTTATGTTATATGACCGACCCAGGAACTGCAGGTTGGGGCTCAAACAGTCTCCGTAGGCTTGGTGACACGTGGAGCCGCACACACAGACACTCTCCACTCACACTTCCACTCTCACTTTGAGTTTAAACAGTCCCCCCCTGAATTAGGGCCAGGTAGTCCCAAGCTAAAAGTATTTAGCTTGAACTTACAGGTTAACCAGGTTATGGAGATCAGGCCCCCGGTTCTGATTCGGTCCGGTCCCTAGGGTACTTACTGATTCCGATTTGGCGCCTCCAACAGTTCGTGGTCTGTCTCCCCACTTCTGCCCAGGTCTTGGGCAGTCGGGGGCAGGGCACAGGAGTCTCCGCCCGGGGAAGCCCGAAACAACAGGGGCACGTGCTCCTCCCCTGTGGTGGGGCTCCCCCGCCAGAGCCCCCAGTCGTCCTTACTGGAAGCAAAATGCCTGGTCACGTGAGTCGTTTCCCAGTCAGGGAACCAAAATATTGCGGAAAATAACTCACACGAGGGAGATGGTGGAGCATGATCCTTTATTATGCATGGGCTCAGGGGCAAAACCCAAATCCTGAGCCCCGATCTCTAACTTTCCGGGGTTTAAATAGCCTCGGACCCCCTGCCTATGTGGCAAAGCAAGGTTACAGAAGCCAAATGCGGAAGTTAGGTCTAGCTACCTTATATGGGAAACAAAGGAACAAAGTGTGGGGTCCTAGCACAGAAGCAAAGGGTCTTAATGCAGAAGTTACAAAGTACAAAGTAGCCTAACATGGGGGTTGTCTGTCACAATAGCACCCCTATCAGGATCCTCCCTAGTCTCTGGAAGTGTCCTCATTGGCAACGGTGTCCCAGCTTGGGTACACCACCAGCCGTGTGTGTGCTTGTTGCCCTTCTTCCCCCTGGTGACTTTACAAATTCAAGTTTCTGCTCTCATGGTTCTGGGATTTTCCTACCCTGGGAGGAGAGGGACCCCCTAGGCTGATACTGACCCCAGAAAGGCTGGCATTTGTGCTTCCTGTCACATACCAAACCCAATAAGCAGAGACAAGAATTGAATCTTTATTGACACTTTGTTCAGATGGCTAGCTATCTGAGGAAATGTTGGGTTCGCACCCAAATGGACCATCTTACATTTCCTTATAAGCCAGCCATTTTATAACAGAGAACAAGGTGTGGTGAGGGGTTTTTCAATTCAGGGAAAAATAGATTTAAAAAGCTGCAGCATTCTCACCCCAGGCGTTTAGCTGTCCCTGAGCTGGCAGGCAGGTATCTGTCTCTCCCTGGGACACAATGACTTGGATGTCTCCAACCGTGCCCCAGGAGGTCAAGTGTCTCTCCCAAGATTGGTGGACCTTGCATGCAGTTCCCAAAACAATAGGTGAAACATGTACATTACTTATTAGGCTTATAAGTGGTGTCAATATGGAGTGAGGGGAGGGAAGCCATCGAGCTGAGGCCAGTTCATAGCTCTGACCAGTTCCCATCTGGGTGGTTCTTTGAAGGGTTTTTAAAGAAAAAAAGACACACTGTGGGGAGATAGTCTTGTCTTTTTCTTATTGGAAGTCACCAAGCAGCCCCATGGGGAAATGCTGCCCCATTCCTCCCTGATTCAATGTCTCTAAACCCTGCCATCCAGCCCCTGGAAGCTGCCTCTCAACCATCCACATGGGTGTTGCCCCACCCTGGTCTGTCTTCCTTGCTGGCCTAGGTATCTCCACACAAGATCAGACAAGACTGTCATTCCTGCTTTTTTCTTTATATACAGAAAAAGAAAAGTGGGGGTGAGTGGAATGGAGATGTCGAAGGTCTTCTGGCTGCTTCCTGCTAAGAGGGTATATAGACTTTATAAGCTCATGGCAAGGGGATTTCTTCTTGTGCTCGATTATGGTGTAGAGGATGGAACCCCCTTAGTAGTAGAATGGCCTTCGTGATTTCTGCCACATTGGCTTCAACCATTCTTCTTATGAAATTGATTAACAGCTTAATTAAACAGAGTCCTACTAAGAGGAATGGTAATAAAATGATAAATGGGGTAATTAAGGGTAATAGCAGTGTCTTGAGTGACAGGAAGAAATAGAAAGCAAAATTGAGAGCTGGCTTCCAATAGTGTAGGCCTTCTCTGGCTCTTTATATAAAAAGAGTCGAGTTTGGAGACCCTCTCAGAAGGGGCCATTTCCTGATGAGTGAATACATATTGCTTGGTTATTTTTTCTAGGGTAGAGAGCAGGGAATGGTATAGGAGGGTTTTAGAGAGAATAGAGGCAAGGAGTCGCACCCTGATGTGAATTTGGTTGTGCAGGTCAGTAAGGATTTGGGTGGTGTATTGTTCTGGTAAAATTATCTTGTTGTTAAGAGTATACCACCCATTGGAAAAAAACATTCCCAGTTTGGGGAGATTTAGATGTTCCATATTAGTGTATGGTGGTGATTTAGAGGGCATTACCAACAGTTGAGTAAGTCGTTGGGCATTCTGAGCTTGTTTTTTGGTTTTGGTGTCTGCTTTATTATTTCCTAGGGAGATGCGATCACTCTTCTATTGATGTCCCCTGCAGTGAATTACAACAACAAGTCTGGATAATGACGCTGCCTAGAAGAGCTTGAGGATGAGGTTTCTGTTAATGATGGAGGAATGTTTAGAGGTTAGGTATCCTCTCTCTCTCCAGATGGGGATGTTTGAATGCATGATATGAAAAGTGTGGCAGACTCCAGCCAGCAGAGTCCCCTTGTTGTGACAGATGATGTGAATAAATGCACTGGAGACAGCAATCTTGTGGAGAAGAAGGGGACGGCACAGCTACTCTCTCAAGGGGAGAGTGCCTATGAATGCCTTGGCCACTCTCTCAAGAGGACAGCGTTCCAACCCTTGCCTAGACAAGCTTTTATTGTTTTTCTCAGGTCTTACATCAAATAAAGATTTAATATATATTACATAGAATATTATTGTCTACATTTTAGGTACAATCAAGGAAATGAAAATAACATGCAGAAGGGAATGGCAGAGAGCTGATTAGCTCTGTCCTTGGGAAAATCCACACAAGCTTTGGAAATTACCTTGAAGATAGACAATACACATTTGCTGTTTTAGACCAGGGTGATGGAGTTTTAGTAAGAGCAAGCCACAACAGTCTGTATGCATTTTCTAGGCCTGATTCCCATGGGAAAATTCAGTTTGAAGGTCCGGTTCCTGCTCACCATTTTGCTTGTGTAGGTTTTCCATATGGAGGTGAGTCACATTTGCCAGACTAAAACAAACTGGTCCCCTACAGGAAGGCATACTTAGAGTTTGTATATATGTTTACCATCTGCCCCTTGGTAAGAGTTAGTGCCCCAGTTAAAGCTATAAGCTCTGCCTGTTGAGAAGTTGTTCCAGGAAGGAGAGACTTAGACTCTAAAATGTCGTCTAGGCCTGTTCACTGTTTAGGGGACTTAAAGGAACTACCATCTATGAGCCAATTTGGTATAGGTGATGAGAGAGAGCTATCCTAGAGATTAGGAAATGGATGTAAAAAGTGCTGAATGATCTCACTACAATGGTGAGAGTCTGCAGATGAGTCAAAGAGAGGCAGCAAAGAAGTTGGGTTAAGACTTTGAGGGGAAGGCTGAATTTGGACTTGAGGGTTTTGTAAGATTAGGATTTGAGTGTGGAGAAAATGTAGCTTGGAGGGAGAAGCATTAGATATAGCCAGGTGTGTAATGAGAGGGTTTATGGAATGGGTAGAATATACTGTCAGGTAAGCATATGGAATTAACTTAAGAGCCTCCTGAATAAGAATGGCTACTTTTGCCAGAACCCATAGACAAGTCAGTCAGCCTATAAATGGAGCATCTAGTGGCTTAGAGAAATAAGCTATAGACTTTAGGTTGGGCCCCATCGTGTTGAGCTAAGAGGCCTAAGGCATAGCCATCTCAGGTGTCCATATATAGGAAAAATGGTGGTTGGGGGTCTGGGAGAGCTAAAGTGAGGACCTGCTGAAGGGCATCCTTAAGTTTCTGGAAAGCCTTAGAAATAGCCTTTGGGTTTTCTATAGACTCCTGGTCACCAGTGGCTGACTGGTGTAAAGGTTTAGCTATTTGGCCAAAGTTGGGAATCCAGGTCCAAAAGAAGTTGGCTAACCCCAGGAAGGAAAGTAACTCCTGCTTGGTCTGAGGTAGAGGGGTGTTAGTAATGAGACTTCGGCACTGTTGCATGATGGCCTTATGTATGGGAGTTAGTAAAAGCCCCAGGTAGGCGATCTGAGCCTGCAAAAACTGTCCCTTTGCTTTGGAGATCCAATAACCCTTTTCTACTAGAAAGTTAAGAAGGGTGGTGGTGTGCTCTTGCAAAATTTCTTCAGATGGGCTGCAGAGTGAAATGCCATCTACATATTGGAGCAGAGTGCTGGGTGGTAGGTCTATTTCTCACAGGTCAGAGGCCAGGGCCTGACTGAAGAGATGGGGGATATTCCTAAAGCTCTGAGGGAGGACAGTCCATGTCAGTTGTTTAGTTAAATTTGTAGTTGGGTCTGTCCAAGAGAAGGCAAAGAGATCCTGTGATTGGGAGGAAAGGGGAATGGTAAAAAATTCTACAGAAGGGTGTTCTGTGTCCCAAACCCAAAGGTCAATAGAAGAAAGGAAGGTGGGGTCTGATGAGTTGGGCTCTGAGGGATTAGGGTAGCTTCCTAAGGTTAGCAGCAGGACGGTTTGTAGGTTTAGAGCATGTGTTTTGCTCTGCAATGAGGGTATTAGAAAGGAGGCTTGTAGCATGGCTAAAATGCCCCTGCCCATTAGCAGGATGGGGCAAATAGGTATAACTGAGAATGAATGAGCAAAGATGTGTTCCCCTATATGGCAGAGGAACTGAGGAGTGGCCCATGGTTTTGTTAGTTTTCCATCTATTCCTACAACAGAAACTGAGGAGGGGTTTAAAGGCTCTGAACACTCTGACAGAACTGAGAATGTGGCTCCTGTATCTAAGATAAAGGAAATGGGCGTACCTGCCACTTGTATGGTTACCTTGGGTACAGCAGTGCTTAGAGTAATGGTCATGGCTCTTGAACCCAGACCTCATCAGTCTTCTGTGGCTAGACTGAGTAGGTCAGGGACTGTGAACTCAGGGTTTACTTCTCCCACAGAGGAAGGAAGTCTAGTTCTTTGGCTGGGGGCCAATGGACAGCCAGCCTTCCAATGCCCTGTCTTCTTGCAGAGCAGACAGGATCTGGGGGGGTAGTCATGGATTCAGGCAGAGCTTTACCCAATGTACCTCCTTTCTACACCTGAAACAAGGAACCCAGGGAAGCCCTACCTGAGTAGGTTTCTTTCCTTTCCCACAACCCTTGGAAATTTGTCCCTAGAGGGCAATGACAAGCATTAGGTATCTTGCATTCTTTCTTTCCTGCCTTTCCTTTTTCCTGGCATTTTCTCTTTTTTTCTCTTTTTCTCTCCTTTTTTTCTTCTAGTTTTTTGTCCTCCTCTCTGTTGTTGAATACCTGGAAAATCATCTTAATTAGGTCTCTTTGGAGTGTTTGTGAGCCATCCTCTTGCTTTTGGAGTTTTTTTTTTTCTGAATGCCAGGTGCAAATGGACTTATGAAATGATTGTGAAGGTATAAGCTCCCTTCTGCAGACCCTGGGTCCAGTTAGGTGTATTTGAGAACTGCCTCATTGAGGCAGCTTATGAAGGCCACAAGATTTTCATCTAGGCCCTGGGTGATGTCAAGCATTTTTCCATAATTTACAGCCTTAAAACTAGCTTTCTTTATGCCCACAATAATGCAGGTCAGGAATTGTGGCATTTTTCTTGTATCAGGTGACTCTAGTTGACAATCACAGTTAGGAGGAGGAGTAGGAACCACAGCCATGCCCTGGGGGCAGTTTGGGTCCTCAGAATATAGCTCATCTGTATAGGTTGTAGCTGTGGTCCAGATACGGCCTTCTTCCTCTGTGGTTGTGGTTGAGGTGAGGATGACATTAACATCCTGATATGTAAGATCATAAGTTTGAGTAAGGTATTTAAATTCCTTAACATAGTTTGTGGGGTACTAAGGTGAGTCTTGTAAGTTCTTTATAAATTTTGGATAACAACCCCATATCAGACACATCAGTGAATATGTTTCCCATTCTGTGAGTTGTCTTTTTATTTTGTTGATGATTTCCTTTGCTGTACAATTTTTTTTTAATTTGATGTAGTCTCATGTGTTTATTTTTTTTCTTTTGTTTCCCTTGCCTGGGGATACATATGCAACAAAAGTTATCTATGAGCAATGTCCAAGATTTTGCTGTTTATTTTTTCTTCTAAGATTTTCATGGTTTCTGGTTTACCATTTAAGTTTTTTATCTATTTTTAATTTATTCTTGTGTGGGGTGTAAGAATGTGGTCTGGTTTCATTTTCCTGCAAGTATCTGTCCCGTTTTTCCAACACCATTTATTGAAATGTCTTGAGGGTGAGAGCTTAAGTTCAGAGATCTGGACAAATTTCAGTGTAGATAGTGTATATTGATTGATGATCTATTACTTTCTAATTCTCTAACTTGTAATGAGAGAAAAGAAAAGAAGGTTCTTGATGTAATACATATTTCATTCCAGAACTAAATTGTTGACAAACTGAAGGAGCAAGTCAAAGGTAATAATTATTCACTGATACAGGTGAAAGAGAAAGCTATTAGATCAGAGAAAAATCCTCCCCATGCTTTAGCAAAGAACAGTATGCCCCAGGGGTTGTTATCCTGGGTTGGTTTCTCCCTTCTCAAATTGATTGCCCCACAACCACCTCTGTACAAGGTGGACTGCTCTAAATTGGAGGTTGTTGTGACTAAAATATTTGCTCTACTAATTGACATTTTCAATTAATCACTTTATTTAGAATCCATTCAACCTAATAGGGATGAGCATTCATCATCAATAGGAAGATCCTCACCTCCCAGATAATATCAACAACTGATAAGTAGTATATGAACTGGTTCAGGACTCTTTCAGTGAGGTTGAAGCCATTTTTATGAACCAAAAGATGCCATGTAACATTAAAAAGTTAAATAACTTTGAACATTTTAAAATAGATAGCTACGTGCAAAGTGAACCTATCTACAAAAATATTGAATCAGTTGAATTTAATATTTCTAACAAAGAGCTTAATGAGTGGACATTCCCAAAACTCACCACTGACTTCTGCCTATGAAGAGGCAAGGTAGTATAGTGGAACTATGTGTCTTTCAGTAACCAGAGTAGGATTCTGCCACTTACTAGTATTATTGTCTTGATTCTGAGCCTTATAATCTACATCTGTAAAATGTAGGAAATTATATATCCCCTCCTTAATTTGTAGGATCTTATAAAGATTCAATGTGATAAAGTATATGACATTTATTTATAAAATGTAAATGTTTCACAGCTAATTTGTATTATTATTATTACAAGATTTTGTGAAAGCACAATGGGTATTTTTAGACCTCAATGAATATTTTTTGGATACTGAAATAAACTTCATATGCCCATCCTAATCAAAGAGATGATAAAGCAATGGTACAGCCTGCATAATACCACAAACTCTTTTTACCTCCCTTAATCTTACCAAAACCACCCTAAATATAATGTTATTAATGACACATGACTAAAACACTTCAGTAAAGGTTGCATATGACTAGATGGGCTTGCCAAGAACTGCCAGAGCAGCAATGTCCAATAGTGCTACAAAACATATGAGGCTTTAATAAAAACAGGAAATTAATGTTTTAATAAAAGAATATTACACTTCAAACTCAATAAGTAAACTGAAAATGATAAAATGGTAATGAGGAGAGAAGACAACAAAATTTAAATACATTGTAGTAACAATTTATCATAATGGGGTTAACCATGTAACTGATTACAAAATAGTAATTTTGTAAGCTTGGATTCTAGTTCATTAATAAAGTTTAGTTGCTTATTAAAAGTTTTTCTTTATTAAATGTTTTTCCCTGTGTTTTTAAAAATACACAGGCATATTTTCTTCCATTCCAAGCAAAAATATCTTCTTGTATGTTATTCTTAACTTGAATGTTTATCACATTGAAAATGGCTCTTATACTCAGAATAAGAGTATAACAAAATATAACCAGAGCCCATTAAGAACAAACTGACAATAACCAGAGGGGAGGTGGGAGGGGATAATTGAGGGGAAGGGTGGTAGGGTTTTCAGGAACATGTATTGCCACCACCAGCTTGGCTAGATCAGTCAGGTCCTGAGGGAAGGCAACAGGGGATTGAGAAATAAAGAGATAGAGTCAAAGGGTGGTCAGGTGGAGTTCCTTCTCTGGGATGCAGAGGAGGGAACTGTTTATTAGTGAAGTCAGGCTATATATATTGAGTAAGCTTTGAAGCAAAGCATGAGAAAGACAAACCACAAGGCTAGGTACATTGTATTTTTTAAGAACATTTGCTGCTCCTTCTTGGTACAGTGATATAGCAAGCAGCCAAGTCATTCTTTCCTTACAACAATCTATCAGGCAGTCTTCTGTGGCTTGGGGCAGCTGTGCTGAACCCAAGGCCTGCTTCTAACTCCCTTGGCATGCATTATCCTGATGGCTCTTCACATGTATAAATGGCACATGGACAAAACCAAAGGTGGCTGAAATCAAGGGTGAAAAGTGGGGATGGCTGGGTGGGGAGAATGGTGGAGGGAAACTAGAGAGAACTGTACTTGAACAACAAAAAATGTGAAAAAAGACTTCTGGCCAAGATGGAGGGGGACACACTGTGCCTTCTCACACAACCAAAATAAGGGCAACAACGATTTAGAAACAAAATAACAACCATAACTGACAGAAAATTGAGGTATGTGGAACTCTGGCAACCAAGGAGTTAAAATAGACACATCCATTTAGACCTGTAGGAGGGGCTGAGTCAGGCAGCTGGGCAGAGAGGGCTAGCAGCAAAAACAAACAGTGGCTTGTGGACCCCCAGGCCTGCAAGGCAGCAGCTGATGGACACCGGGTGCACAAGATGACAGCAGGTGGACCCTGGGTGAGCAGGCAGCGGCTGGCAGACCCCAGGTGCAGGGTGGCAGCAGGCAGACCCAACAAGGCCACAATTGTGGAGTGGGGTGTGGCACACAAGGTGGCTGGCAGACCCGGTGGTCCCACATTCACACACAGATAAACCAGGCAAAACTGGGGAAAGAGACAGATAGCACAACTCAGGACTCCAGCACAGAGAAATAAAGCCTCAAAATACTGATTGAAAACAGCTGTGGGGGTTGAGGTGCTGGGAGAGATGCCCAGCCTCACAGGAGAGTTTGCTGGAGAGACCCACAGGGTCCTAGAATGTACACAAGCCCGGACATATGGGAATCAGCACCAGAAAGTCCCAGTTTGTTTGGGGGAAGCAGCTGAAGGGACTGAAATCCAACAAAGAGTGAAGCAAGCACCATTGTTTCCTCTCTGACTCCTACCCCACATACAGCATCACAATCCAGTGACTGGGTTGCCCCAACCTGGTGAACATCTAAGGCTCCACCTCGCATACAAAACAGGCACATCAAGACAAAAAAAAAAAAAAGAAAGAAAAAAGAAAAGGAAAAAAAGAAAAGGAAAAAGAAAACAGCCCAAATGGAAGAACAGATCAAAGCTCCAGAACAAATACAACTAAGTGGCGAAGAGATAGCCAACCTATTAGATGCACAGTTCAAAGCAGTGGTGATCAGGATGCTCACAGAATTGGTTGAATTTGGTCACAAATTACATGAAAAAAAAAATGAAGGCTATGCTAAGTGAAATGAAGGAAAATGCACGGGGAACCAATAGTGACAGGAAGGAAACTGGGACTCAAATCAATGGTTTAGACCAGAAGGAAGAAATAAACATTCAACCAGAACAGAATGAAGAAACAAGTATTCAAGAAAAGAAAAAAAAAAGATGAGAGGCTGAGGAAGCTCCAGGGCATCTTTGAACAGCCCAGCATCTGAATTATAGAGGTACTAGAGGGGAAGAGGAAGAGCAACATGTGGAAAAGTTATTTGAACAAATAATAAAGAACTTCCCCAATCTGGCAAAGGAAACAGACTTTTAGGAAGTCCAGGAAGCTCAGGGAGTCCCAAAGAAGTTGGAGGCAAGGAGGAACACACCAAGGCATGTTACATAACAGACCGGGGTGGGGGCAATTATTGGCCCACCCAGGGATGCCAAAAACTGTTACAGAACAGGGCCAAGGGAGGTCACAATATACAATTATTGAAAGGAGCCCCCCAGGTTCATTATGTCCGCTGCCTTATAGGTAAGACATCTCTCAATGTCAGAGATTTGTGAAAAGGAAAGGGAATGTTTATTTAATGCTATATAGACTTAAAGTAGTGACCTAATGTTTTCATTAAAATATCAAAATCCACAGACGCCCACAGTGCTTCCTTCTCCCCCTGCACTAATTCGGGGTACTGTAACTCTGGAAAAGAAGCAAACGTCCATGTTTCAGGCCACTGGCACCCTCAGCTGTATCACCATCCTGGCAGGACCTCTAATTAATCCAAAGGCATGTGACACCTTCTCATGGTCTACTAGCAAGAGTTCTTTCACCCTTCTTCCAGGCAAAGTTTCTCCTGCTTCCCAGGCCACGTGGCCAAAGGAAGCATCCCAAAACTGCCTGGTCCTCTCCTACCAGAGCTGCAGGGGTCCCAACCCTGGCTGAAACTGCATGGTTCTTCTCTCCACTGAAGCTGTGGGGGTCTGCGCCCTGGCAAAACCACATGGATCTCCTCCGCAAAGTTACAGGGAGGGAGGGTTACCACTCTGCCAAAGTTGAGTGGTGGTTCTCTGCTAAAGCTGCATGGTGGTTCCCCCTACTAAAGCTGTGGGGGTCCCCACTTTGGGAAAGCCATGTGGCTCTCCTCTCTATTGCCAGAGCTGCATGGTCTTTTCTGCATGACCACAGCCACATGGTCCTTTCCTATGAGAGCTGCAGGAGTCCCCACTCTGGCCAAAACTGCACTGCTCTTTTCTCCACTAAAGCTGCAGGGGTCTACACTCTGACAAAACCGCATGAATCTATCCTCTATTGCCACAGCCACATGTTCTCTTTTCACCTAAGCTGTGAGTGTCTCCACTCTGCCAAAAGTGTGTGGCTCTCTCTCCTCAATGGCTGCAGCATCTGGGTTTAAATCCCCATGCCAATCCTCCTCTGATGCCCCATTTTCGACTCCTCCCACAATCTGCTACACTTGCCAGCACTCTCACATCATTCCGGCTTTACTGGGCTACCACTGTGAGTCTGGGTATGTGTGGCCCCATGGAGTGGAGCCAATCATCTCCAAGCTCTCACACCAGTGCTGTAACCCAGGGGAACTGCCCCAAGTTACATTTAGGGTGGAAGTCACTCCCTTCTCCCTGACTCAAAGCAAGATGATGGTTATTTAACATATCTATGCAACCAGTTAAAGGTTATAGATATGTTAAATGACCATGCCAGAGGTTGGCTGCAATACTGTTGCTGTATAAAACAACCTTATATGTTCCTGCTCCATGTGTGCCTTCCCCCAACTCACAACTGTGGGGAAGGGGTGAGGACATCTTATATATCTTTCTAGTATTTCCTAGATACCTTGAGTTCTGGACCCCATTTCAAATCCCTATTTGGGGCCTCCCTCTTGGCTGCACCCAGTTTCAGGCACATCATAATTACATTACCGAAGATTAAAATGAATGAAAGAATCCTAAAAGCAGAAAGAGATAAGGAGAGAGTTCGCTACAAAGGACTTCCCATCAGACTGTCAACTGATTTCTCAAAAGAGACCTTGCAGGCAAGAAGAGGCTGGGAAGAAGCATTCTAAGTCATGAAAGGAAAGGTCCTACATCCAAGATTGTTCTATCCAGCAAAGCTTTCATTTACAATGGAGAGGCAGATAAAGTACTCAGATAAGGTCAAGTTAAAGGAGTTCATCATCACCAAGCCCTTATATGAAATGTTAAAGGGACTTATCTAAAAAAAAAAAAGAAGATAAAAAATGTGTATAGTAAAATGACAGCAAACTCAAAATGATTAACAACCACACCTAAAATGAAAACAAAAACAAACTAAGCAAACAAGTAGAACAGGAACAAAAACACAGAAATGGAGATCACATGGAAGGTTAGCAACAGGGGAGTGGGAGGAGGAGAGAGTGGAAAAAGGTACAGAGGATAAGTAGCATAGGTGGTAGGTAGAAAAAAGGGGGAGGGCAAGAATAGTATGGGAAATGTAGAAGCTAAAGAACTTACGATACATGGACATGAACTGAAGGGGGGTATGTGGGTGGGAGAGGGTGTGCAGGGTAGAGGGGAATAAAGGGGGGAAATAGAAAACTGTAATAGCATAATCAATAAAAATATATTTTAAAATGTCGAAAAAGAATAAGAGGTTAAATGTTAGCACCAGATTCATCTCATGTTATGTGAAAGAATTTCCAACCTGCCCATCCCGCGGTATCCATTTCAGCTGTGGATGTTCATTAAACACGCATAATACACAGAATTCTTCCATGATTCTGTGGGGATACAGAGAACATGGCTACACCCTCTAGTGGGGAGAGCCCTGTTTCTTTGTCCCAGTGGGTTTTTATTGAGAAAGTAGACACAGTTTGTGGATTCACAGTCTGACAGAAGGTATCAAAGGGAACAGGTAACTTACAAAGATGCTAACAGAATTATTGCTGTGATTCCGGGCAGAGGTCGGAGTTTTATCATATGAAAAGGACTACATGGCTCAAAGGGCTAGTTTTGGTTTCCTGTCTGTGCTTTCAAATTCTAATCCAGCAAACAAATCTCACAGGATCTTGCATATTCTATGTCCCAGGCCTCATTACCCCCGGGGTCTGCTCTCTCTGGTCTGACCTTCCCCTTTGGCTATTTGCTTAGCCCTGAGAAGGGCAGGAGACAGAGGCAGCCAGGAGACTTGGATTTCTCACATCTAAGTACAAAGACTCAGGCTTAGAGGGGGCAGGGGTTGATGTCGATCACCCTTTCCTTTCCACAGCCCTGTCCTTTCCACAGCCTTGTGAGTCTCATTCCAGAGGCCTTTACATGATCAGCACCTGTCTTAGGTCCATTCTCCATCTTAGAGAATTGTTACCCATCATTGGTTAACTGATCAAGCATTAAAGGCCAGGCACCGAACAAGTAGTGTTCATGCCAGGGGAATAAGTTTTGTCTCCTTAGTGGCTCCTGGTCTGGAGGTCTCTCGCTCAGCCTAAGTCACAGGGTGTCACAGCTTCCTGAGACCAGGCAGGGTGGCCCTCAACAATGTTACAATAAATATCATTAATACTGGGAATATAGTAACATCAGAATAATAATTACACTCACAGCTTTTAATGGGATTGTGTTAACTCTAAGTGTGATTCTAATATAAATTGTTCCCAAACAAGTGCTAATTTCATATAATCTGTCCCTTGGAATATAGCAAAATAATATCCTCAACTCACAATTCCTTAATTTTATTTTATTTTTTAAATATTTTATTTATTTATTTTTAGAGAAGGGAAGGAAAAAGAGGGAGAGAAACATTAATGTGTGGTTACCTTCCATATGCCCCTTACTGGGAACCTGCCCACAGCCCAGGCATGTGCTGGGAATCGAACTGGCAACTCTTTGCTTCTCAGTCTGGGGCTCAATCTACTGAGCCGCACCAGCCAGGGCCTGAATTTATTTTAAGTTTCCTTTTGTGACTTTCCTGGATATGACTAGCCAAAGTTCATTAGAGTCGGAAAGTTCCTTAAGATCATTTAGTCTATTTTCCTCAATCTGTACATCAGAAACCATTCAATTAATAATTAAAATTTAAATTTAAAATAGATGATCTGTAAATAAACAAAATTATTGGAATACTATAAAGCTATCAATCTAGCAGAAATATACGGGGGTCAGTTGGTGGTGTA
>PVIA01010800.1:0-49320 GCA_004024845.1 Tonatia bakeri
GGAGAGGGAGAGGGAGGGGGAGGGGAGGGGGGAGAGAGAGAGAGAGAAAGAGAGAAAACCGTGAAACTCGCCCTGATTGGACAGGGGAGGCCCCGCCCTGCTGGGGACGCCCCGCCCCGCCGGCACGGGGCGGGGCCCTGGCGTTCCACGTCACGTGGTGCGCGCGTCACTACTCTGTTGGCGGATCCGTGATTGCGTCCTTCAGCCCTATCTGTCATGCCAGGCTGCAGTTCCAGTTACATAGATTTCAATTAATTAAAAACAAAATTATTTACATTATTTTGTTTTTTCATTAAAAACATTAAATTGTTGTTATTTAAATTAAAGAGAACATTTTGTCTTACCCGAGGACAAGGACGACAGAGTTTTGAGCTGGGAAGTCACGGCTGCCCACTGTCCCTCGTTGAGAGTAAAGGACTGTGTTCTGTCGGCTTCAGATGACCAAGGGCCAGACCGTGTATTTGGCGGGCGCCCGTGCACGGGGGCGGACTCTCCCCACTGCGCCCTACGCCAGCCACTCTTTATCGTGGACACGCTGTCCACCGCGCAGGAACAAAGCTCTCAGTCCCAGGCTGTGGCACAAGCCCCCCCAAAGCCAGTGCTCCCCGCTGCCCTGAGGCCTCCAGCGCAATTAGGGGGCACAAGGGACATTCCTGGGGCAGCCTCGCTGAACAGAGTCGGCTTCCGCGGTGTCGCACCCATCTCCGCCGCTCTCAAAGGGCTGGGTCTTCACTGAGTGATTGCGAGGTTGCTTCCTAGCCCAGCAGCCCCGCACTGACGCTGTCAGCCAGTGGGTGCTCTGCACACTCACGTGTGACCAATGACCCCGAAGTCAAGCCTGTAGCCCGCCAAGGGGTGTTTCACTTTAAAGTGTCCTCCACTTTCCCCTGGGTCACCCTCTGCCCGGCCCCACCCCACCACAGCACCGCAGACAGGCCTGGGCCACGCCTGGTGCAAGATCTCATTGGTAGCTCCCTGTCCTGGGCTCAGTGCCCTTCGTGTGACATTGGGTGTCCTGCTCCCAGGAGAGGGTGGGTCCCTTGGAGGCAGCGCCTCTTCTACCTGCCCTGGCGTCTCCAGAAGAGCATGACAGGGCAGTGGCCTGAACGCTGGGCACACAAAGATGTCCCCACCCAAATCCATGGAACAAATCCATGGAACCGGGGATGTGACTTTATTTGGAAAGAGGGTCTTTGCGACGCAATTAGACACTGAGATGTGACTGCCCCGGGTGGCCTGGGTGGGCCAATGCCAGGTGTTCTTACAAGAGACAAAAGACAGGACATGTGGAGGACAGACCCCAGGAAGACAGAGGCAGAGACTGGAGGCACGGAGCCACCGTCTGAAGCTGGAGAAAGGCAGAGCCGCAGGGGCAGCCGACCCTGCCTTCTCCCCACGGCGGCGTGCGACTGCGGTGAGCGGGCCAGGCATGCTGACAATGGGTCTTGCAAGAGGTGCACAGGGTCAAGGACACAACAGAGCAAAAATCACCGGCTGCTCAGTCTTACCAAGTTCAGCTAGGGAAACATGGGTCTGAGACACTCACGTGTCGGTAGTCCAAACAGCAGCAGAAGTCGCAGGCGGACCTCTGCCCTCCTGTCTGCCAAGGACATGGGGATCTGGGCCTGGCCTGTCCCTGGATGGGGACAGGACTTAGGAAGCAGAGGCCGAAGAACAGAACCCGAACCCCACAATTTCCTTAAGAGGGACAACAGGAAGCTGGAGCTGAGAACCCTTAGGACACCAACCCCGTGGCCGAGAAACCTGAACAAGGCTTTTCCGGCAGGAGGGGCGACCCCAGCGTCACTGCACCAGCCCGAGGGCTGTCGCCGCCCCGCTCCCTGCAGGCCCCGGACAGGTAATGAGACAAGCAGGCCTACAGGGGAAGGCTAGCAAGTGTCCCCAGAGAAGCAAAACTTCAGGACATCTTACCGTCTTTGGATTTTTCTCAATGGGCTTTTTAAAAGTGTTAAGCGGAATCATGAAATCTAGTTTTAAGGAGGCGGCTGCATGTTAGTGATGCAATGAGGGCGTTTGATGACGTGTTTGTTTCCGGAAGCCGTGGGACACCCCAGGCTGGCCTGGTCTCGGTCAGGTAAAGCCAAGCACCAGAGGACGAGGCCGGGAAGCACTCTGCGGCTATCAGTCTCACCCCTGCCCTGGCCCTGAGAACCAGGAGATACCCCACGGGAGGCACCCCACGTTGAACTGGAAACCAGGCAAGCACGGGGCCCGGACAGGAAAGCTCGGTTCACATAGGGCTGTGCCCCGACAGAAACGAGCCGGAACGTGTCAGTCACGTAAAGCAGACTGACACCATCAGGTAGGGGAGTCTGGCAGGCCTGGAGGGACAGATGGGGGCATGGAACCCAGGCGGCCAGAGCAGTGCCCACCCGACACAGCCCCGGGAGGAGGGAATGTCAGCTACCAGCTTTGTGCGTCCCCAGACCCGCAGACACACTGGGGGGGGGCCACAACACCCAGTCAGCTAAAGTGTCGGTAGCCCCCGCCCCGCCCACCCACGGTGCTGGGTGCCCCACCTGGAGCCAGCCTGCAGCCCTGCTGTGGGGGTGGGCCATGGGGTGTGCTCCCCCCCGCTGCCAGGCTGCGCGGGCACGGGCCTTGGGGAACGCTTTGTGCTGTCAGAGCAGCAGGCTCCCTGCTTCCCGGGGCCACATGTCGGGAAGGACGCAGCCCAGGTGCCCCCTGGCATTGTGCGGGGGGAGCGGAGAAGAATGCACAGATGCTCTCTCCCCAGTCCTCTCGGCCACCAAGAGCTGCCCTCAGCTGCCCATCTGTGGACGGTGGCCTGTTCGGGGCCAGGCTCCCACTAGGACTGATGGGACCACATCTGGGCCTCCAGAGCTGGGGCCAGGGACCCCCTGGCTTTCCTGTGGGTGACACCTGACATGACCTCCACCCTCCACCTTTCCTATCCTGACAACTGGCTTCCCTCATGAGGTTTCTTCCTGGGGACAGGCGTCTGTGCATCGGCGTAACCACCAGCCTGGAGCCGGTGGCCGCCCGCGGCGCTGCGACAGCTGGCTGTGGCTGTTGAATGGCAGTGGGAAGCTCCTCAGCACTTTATTGAGAGAAAGCAATAAATAACACTGTGATAAAGAGGGTTCAAGAGGAGGCCGCACACACTTGGTTACAGAGTCAGGAGTCCACAGAGGAGCCACAGAAATCAGGTGGCGGTGAATCGCACCAGCCCCGGGAGCGGAGAGGACGTGTGAAGACACATGTCCCTGTCTGTCCCCGCCGTGGCTGCGTGGGGACGAAGGCACCGCTGTCTGCACACCGCCCCGCTGGCTATCCGACTCGCCACTCGGACCGTCCAAAACGGCTGCATCATAAAATCTAAAAACATATGACTGGGTTCGTCCTTGAACGTGTTTGCAAACAAATGTAAAAAGATGACATAAAAAAAGTAAGGCCTTTACTTTTCTTAGGATCCCGTGAGTCCTCTCTGTGCCCCGAGGCCTCTGCACTGACCATGCGTCCCTCTGGGGCTGGTCCTCATGAGGGGGTCTTGGGGGACCTCGGAGGCCGCAGCCTCCCCCACCTGCTGCTTCTCCTCTGGCTGACAGCCGCCCCCGGCTCGTGGCTTCAGCCGGGCCCCGCCTCGGGCCCTGCCGGGCTGCAGAGACGGGCCGTGGGGGAGAGGGCCGCACCTCGGGTGGGCCTGGTGTCCTGGTGGCGCTTTCACGGTCCAGAGGAGAAGCTGGTCTGACACCAGCTGTGTCTGCGCTGCAGGGACAGCACCCCTCGACAGACAGCACAGTGAGGTCGGCCGTGAAGCAGAGCACGCTGGACGGCGGGGACCAAGGCCGCACACTGCAGGGTGGCTGTCGAGCAGCGAGGCTGCGTTCCGAAGGGTCATGCGCTGGGCTGGGGTGATTTTACAGACTCGGTAAAACCCTTTGCTCTGACGCGGTTTATTATTAAAAAATTAAACAATAATAATTACAATAAAGGCATAATTTACAAAAGCCCTATATTTGTCCATAGGATTTATACATACAAGCATTACAGTACATTCATCAGAAAGACTAAAATTAGACATAAGAACATGGGTTGATCTGAAAGGATATTTATAGCCTGGATATACATGAAAAAGTAAGTAACTATATAAATGAAGGCATAAGTTTACATAAATATAAGAAACATTAAATTCTAAAATATTTTCTTTAGGGGAGTCATGAATTTCTCACTAATTAAAAACTCTGTAATAAAATATCTCAGGGTCCATGTAACAAGTGGGAGCAGGCTGCAGATCCTCTGAGCTCCAGGGCGCCGTCCCGGCGGGGCCGCGCCGCGTCACCGGTAGAAGTAGTGTGGGTACCCTGGAAGAGAACACGGGGCGCATGAGCTGGCCCGCCGCCGGGAGGAGCACGGCACCCCCAGCGCCCCGCCCCAGCGCGCAGGCTGCCGCTGCCAGTGCCGGTGCCGCAGCCTCCGAGCAGGCTCACAGAACAGCAAGGGCTACGCATGAACGAGGATGCCCCTGACTGACTTCATTGTGTCTGAAAGTCACCAATTGAAAAAAAAAGAGGACGAGTCCAGCCCACTGCTCCGGCTGCAACGGGAGGGCAGCCCGGAGCAGTGCCCCTGCAGCCCGCAGGGCGGCAGGCTCGGCCTGGGCTCACCCCTCACCCCCGCGGGTCCCTCAGAGAACAGGGACACGCCAGCCTCTCCGGGGCTGTGGGCACCGACACCGAAGCCACCGTGGCAGGTGCGCGGTGGCAGCCCGTATGACTGTGTGTCTCAGCTCCCTGGAGAAACGGGAACCGGCGGTGCTGCGCCCCACTCGTCTGTGGGGCAGCACTGCCCTCTACTCACCCACAGGGGCCTCAGCAGGAGTACGTCCTGACTGTCGCGGAGTCCAGCCGCTGCGTCCCCGACACACTGCCTGCTGCGACACCCGCGGGAGGAGCGTGCAAACACAGCATGCAGTTAGTACGGCCACCGCATGAGGCCCGGGCACACGCGCGCACACCTACAGTAGCACCCGTCGAGGGCTCCGGGGGTGCCTCAGGGTGGGGCTGGACAGGCCAGAGAAACAGCCCCCCAGTGTCACCAAGCACAGGGTCCCTACACGGCGCTTCACCTCCTGAGCAGCCCTGGGAGTCACACCAGCTAATTCTGAAAGAGCCACGAGGCATCCAAAGATGTAAGACAGTGTCACCGCGTGCGTCTCTGCGAATGACAGCTGCTTGTCATGGTGGCCTGGTCTCCCCGGGACTATCTGGGGGAGCAGAGCCACCGGGCCGTCCTCTCAGCTGCATGCACAGGCTCTGTCAGGCCCAGGGGTGGTGTGAGCACGGTCGGGAGGGAGGAGGGACCCCGCCCAGCCCCCTCTCCACACCTGCTCTCCCCGGGAGGCCCCATGGGCAGTCTAAGGGGCCCCCGGGCTGTGGTTTCGGGCGAGGACTAGAGAGAGGACAATGGTGAATCTGGGGAGACTGAAGCCCAGTCCCAGTTTCTAGGGGAGACGGCGCACTCCCCAACTGGCTGGCTGAGCCACGCCCCAGGACTCCCTGGAAGCCACACGGGGAAACTGTGCGGCGGGGGTGCATGCCCCCAGCCACACCTGTTGTGTACGCTGGGAACACCCATCGCCGGCGCTCTGCCATGCGTCTGGAAAACACGTTGAGACGGCTGAGGGTGCTGATGGGAGTGGTCAGCTCCATGGCCCCTTCCAGCCCCAGGAGCCTGGGTGGCCTGCTGCATTACCCTGCACTCCCTTATTTAAAACCCACGGACACAGTCCGCTTGACCAGGCCCACGCCCCAGCCACCAGATGGGGCGGGAAGGTGTCCCCACACACCGCGCCCCTGCACCGCTCCCGAGGAGCACACGTACATCCCACCTCCACCAGAGCGTCTCCTCGCTCTCAGAGAGGACGGGAGAGACGGAGACGCGGGCGTGGCAGGAGCACCAGCTGGTAGGCCCCTGCGCCCCGCAGGGGGACGGAGCCCACAGTCCAGGCGTGCGTGCGGCCAGGGGCAAACCTGAGCACTCCCAGCCACGGAAAACGCTCCCACCCATGGAACCACGCTGGCCGGGACTCCGGACACGCTCCAGCCGACCTCCACTTGACTACCAACACTGCCGGTGACACCGAGCAGGGATGGTGACACCAAGCAGGGATGGGCTGTGATGAGACAGCGGGACGGGGCGCTGCGGGGAACGAGGGCACGCTCCGCCCCTTTGGGGACGGCTGAGTAGCAGACGACACTCCCAAGGGGCGAGCGCCACCACTGCCCCTCCCCAGGAAACGGCGGCTTTTTAACCAGCCCCCACGCCCCCATATAAGCACGTCGCTGAGCTCTGCCAGAGACGCGGCTCTGCGTGGAGCCGCTGCCCTGCAGGCCCCTCGTCACAGGCGTCCGGAGCCACACAGGCCCCACGGACACACGCTCTTCTCTGCGCCCCGCGGGCGAGTGAGGCCGACCCTCCGAACTGCTCATGGGAGGGGCCGAGGCCGTGACACTCGGCAGAACCCCCATCGGTGCCATCAGTGGCCTTCTCGAGCCTACTCCGAGAGCGGAATCCATGTGACAGGAACGTGACCACAGTGGCCGTGCCAGGCCGGGCGCGTTTCAGGAGCGTGACGGGATGGCCCATCTGACCATTGCTCCAGGCCGGCACCCGGAGGTGGCAGAGCGGGACCCTGCCTACCGTCGAGTGGGGCAGCCAGAGCCGAGAGGCCTGTGGGTAAGCCACAGCTGGCTCGTCACCGGCGCCGTCCTCAAAGTGCCGAGTTGTCTGAGGCCACAGGCCTGGCCGCCGCACAGGGACAACTGCCAGGGCTGTCGTGGTGCTCCCCTCTGTCCGTGACACAGAGTGACACGGGTGGGTCACAGCAGGGACGGAGCCGGGCAGAGCTCCTGTATGTGTGTGCTGCGCTGCCCCCCGGCACTCCGGCCCCGTCCCAGTGGGGGGGAGGGAAGGAGGGGACCTGTGCGTCAGGGAAGGGCCACACACCGATCTCTACGAGGGTGGGGGCCACTCGATGCACTGAGGACACAGAGTAGGGCTGCATCAGTTGGAAGAGTAGGAATATTCCACAGATAGGAACTTAAAAAAGTCTCTATCACTGTTAAACTTTTACAGATGTTAGGGTTAATTTTAAAACATTTAAGCCCAAGCACGTAAGAGTACTCAAATGCCTCACAACGTGTTAAGCAGGTCATTCTGCATCATGCCACAAGGTGCCGGCGCCGGCGGCTCCCGCTGCCCGTGAGGGGCTGGGCGGGGCGAGGCCCACGTACCGTCCAGCTGCATCTTCTTTGGCTGCATGGAGGGCGAGGACAGGGAGGAGGGGACCCGGAAGTTCGCGGGCAGAGTCTCTGCTGAGCCGGCCGCCAAGCCACGCACGTCCTTTGGTCTAAACTTTTTCCTCCAGGAAGGGGCTCTCCTGAAGGTTTTGTCGTCATCCTGGAACATCGGAGGCAGAAACCGAGTGGCCGTGTGATACAGGACAAGAAGGTGCAGTCGGGTTACCAGCCCTTCGCTGACGGGTGAGCTCACGGCCGCTTTCTCGGTCACTTGTCTGCAAACCTGTCTCAACGCCCCCGTGACCTCTGGACTGCGTGGGGGCTCTGCCGCGGGGCCCCCTCCTCCGCTCCGTCACCGCGCCCCACTTCCTGTCTGGCAAGAACCCCTCCTGACTGCGAGAGTGGCTGGTGCTACTTCCCCACAAGCAGCCGTCCAGCAGCAGACAGCTGTCTTGCGCTGGGGACAGCCAACGAGCACCTCACACGTGAGTTTTCCTAGCAGCCGACGAGAGGAGCGGTGAGTGGCAGTGCGGGGACGAACGAACGGGTCGGGTTCGCAGCAGGCTCGGGCTTTCTACATGGACGCCTGTGACAGCCCCACAGCTCAGGGCCCCGCCCGGGGACAGGACAGCCAGCTGTCCCCAACACGTAACTGAGACAGGACCTTGTTCTCAGACCACAACCCGTGTTTTATGGAAAACATTTTTGAGAGAAATCAAAAGTTAAACAGCAAAAATTTAAAAAACAAAAACACACGTCGTACTGAAAATACTTCCTTAACAGCTTATTTGCTAAAACAAGCCCAGAGCCGAGCCCGGCCGGCCGGTGCTACAGCAGAAACCGCCGTATCGAGAGCGCCGCCCTGCCCCCGCAGCGGCTCACGCGGGGACGTCACAGGGACGGCCGGGCGTGCGGGTTCCAAAGGCGTCAAGCTGCAGGCCTACCTCATTGAACCGCCGGTCAGTCCCCAGGACCAGAAGGTTGTTGAACTCTCTTTCCAGGACAGCACGAGCCTGCAACCACAGAACAACACCCGGCTCCAGTCCGGTCTGCAGGACGTCAAGGCGTCACAGCTGCTCTTTCAACCAGGACTTCCAACGACCCTAGAAGGGCTGCTGGTGCTCTGAGCCAGGGCTTTCACATGTGGTCCGCGGACGGGGTGCGGACGGGCAAGGGATGCACGATCTTCTGCCGCAGACGACCTTTCCTGATTCTGAGCCGAGCCCGCGAGTCGGAACACATGAGCCTGGGAGCAGCCCCTCCCACGGGACAGCCGGCCGACGCAATGCTGTGCGGTGGGGAGCAGCACACATCCCGTGGTCCAACTCACAAGACTCTCGCACTTGCCCCAGACACCGGAGAGGGACCGACAAAGACCAGGAGAGCCCAGCCCTGCTGGTCCGAGCCGTCACACCAGGCGTCGGGCCCGGAAAGGCCCAACGGGCTGTCTGCGGAGCTGGTCCGTTGGCCCCCATGCTGCCCCCGCTCCAACCCCTCGTGCGGTGCCTCAGCCCCGAGAGCCAGGGCCCGGTGGGAGGCCTGCGGGCGTTACCTGGGTGTTCTGCGTGGGGATCTGCAGCAGCAGGGCCAGCACACTGAAGTCAAAGGTCTCATCCAGGGCCACAAGCGCGCCGTGCACCCCGCTCTCCAGGAGGTTGTTGGCATACTCCTTCAGGCCAATGGACAGCACCCAGCGGACCACGCGGTCGTTGGTCCACACGAGCACGTCTGCGGGGTGGGGACAGCGGCACCGTGACCTCCTGGGGCCGCCTGTACCACGCGTCCCCGGAGCGAGGGCTCCTGAACGGAGGCGGCCCTTCAGACCCCTGCCACACACAAGCACAAACGCAGCTGCTGGCCGCCTCCAGGCTCGGGAGGCCTCCCCTCCGCTCACGATCTTCAGGGACCCGAGGGCGCTCCGTGTGCGTCTGATGTCCAGAGGATGGAGAAGGAGGCGGCTCCCGGGAGCGGATGCTGACTGGACAGACAAGGGCTTGCATGCCCAGCAGGCGCCCACACGGTCCACAAGGACATGGAGAGACCTCCTCCATCCGCACACGCACGGCTCGCTCAGTGCGACACCAGCCTCCCCTCTGGGGTCCTGACACTTAAGAACATCCTCCAGCATACTAGCAGTTTGGGGGAAGATCTTATGCAAAACAATGAAATACTGCACTCACCCTAAAACCCCCTAAAATACGCAGAGACGATCGCCCATTACTCTCAAAGATAGCTGTCATCGACTGCACAAACGTGGCAAGTGGGCACAAAGAATGGGAGACAGGCTCACCCACTGGGTCCCTGAAGCCTCTTCTGGACGCAGGACACGCACAGTGTGAGCGCCAGCTCATGGCTGTGCTCGGGGTCCGTGTGACCTCACACACGGCCAGACCGCCCCTTCCACGCCGTATCCCCAGACACACTCTCAGCCCCCACTTCCATCTCAGGAAGGCCGGGGCAATGGCCACCCTCACAGGGCTGTGATGAGGAGTGAAAAAATCACCCCAAACAGAGGGGCGCCCTGGTCTCCCCTCCCCAACCCCCCCCCCCGCTTCCCTCCGGGATTGCCTCTGCCTTGCCCCTACTCTGCCCTGCAGCCCCGCTGAGGGGCTGCTCCCTAAACCCAGAGAGCGTGGCCCCCGCCAGGCTCTGTGCTTTGGTCCCTGGTCCAAGGCTGGTGTGGCACTCATCCTTGGTCTGGTGAGTGAGGAGGGCGGGCTCCTGTCCCCCCTGCCCTGCCGCGCTGACGGCACTGCGGCCACACGGCAGGCGAGCCATGGGCACACGCCTCTGGACAGCACAAGGGGCTGGGCCCCAGCGCGCTGGCCGCCCAGGGACTCGAAAGGCCGTCTCACCCACCCCCGAATGACACCCGCCCCCCCCCCCCCCGACTCAGAGCCTTTCCCGATTGTGTTTCAAACGAGAAACGGTGGGGGCCACGACCCCCGGGAAGCAGAGAGGTGCTGAGCCACGAGACGTGTCTCACTCCCACCTTTTATCTCATTCTGGCTCTCTTCTCTCTTCCTCTCCAGCTCTCTCCGGTCGTAGTTCAGCCTTCGCAGGCACATGATTCCGCACTGGAAACTGTTTCTGCGTGATAAGAAAGGTAACAAGAACCGTTAAAAACCATCAGACACGGCAACAGCCCGCAGGCCCGCCGCGCAGGGGCTACGGCGGGCGCACCGGTGGAAGCTGTCCACCATCTTGAGCTGGCCGCGCAGGTCCTTCTTGGTCAGGTGGTCCAGCATGCGCGCGTCCACCAGGCACTCCATGAAGTAGCTGCGGTACTGCGGGAGGCCCAGGCTGGGCAGCCACTCGTTGCCGATCCACTCGTGGTTCATGTCCCCGTAGGCCAGCGTCTGCGGTCAACGATCGGGGACGTCGTCAGCCCAGCGGGGCCCGCGGGAGGGGTCACGAGAGCAGCCCACACGCCCGGAACTGGGCGGCTAGTCTGTGACTCAGTCCCGAGCTCGACTGACTCACGGACGACAGTCTTCTCTATAATTCCAGACAGTCTGCTCTCCCGCTCACTAACCACCCTCTCGGTTTGCTAGCAGAACTGGACACAGAAGGATCACACGGTGAAAAGGCTGCGCCTCGTTTGCGTTTACGAGCATCACCTCCCACTGCAGGCCAGCACGTGGCCGCCCCGCCGCCTCTCCGGCGTGTGCGCGACAGCGAGGCCCACCAGAGTGGCCGCGGCTCATGAACAAGTTTGAAGGGCCGGCCCGACCCCTCACTGAACACGTCTCCAGCTGGCTTTAGTTTTATTTCTAACATTTGGCTTTCTAAGTTTCCTCAGTAAAACTTATTATCTGTTCATTTCAAAGCCGGTTAAAAAAGTAAATCAAAACAGCTTTCCAAGGAGAGATGAGAGCGGGAACCGAGGGGCTGGCAGGAGGCGCAGACGCCCGCCCACCCGGCCCGCAGGAGGACGCGGGAGCCCCACGGCACCGCCACCCGGCCCCCCCGCACTCGGTGGAACCCCCACAGCGGCACGTGCACGGGGGCTCCCGCCAAGACAGACAAGTCTCCGCACGTGAAGAGAGTGAAATCGTATGAACTACGTTCTCTGACCGCAAAAGAATTTAGTTAGAAATCAAGAGGGAAAAGGTGCCAACAACCCAATCGTCAAAGTAGAGATTCTAAGGGGAATGAGAAAACACATTGAACTGAATGAGTGAAAACGTGTTAGGAAACTGTGAAATACAGGTAAAAGCTGAAGCAGCACCATGAGGGAAATCTACAGTATTGGATTCTATGAGGAAAGGCCCCAAACCAACAATCTAAGATTCTGCCTTAAAAACGTGAAAAAGGAGTACGTGAAACCCACAGAGCAGCAGAAAGAAAATGAAAGAGCAGAAACCAGCAAAACAGAAATTAAAAAAACGGAAAATGAGACCAAGACCTGGTTCTTCACAGCCGCCCACGGGACCGCCCACCCGCCCCCGGGTCACGCGAGGAGAGGGGACCGGCGCCGACACTCAGGATGTCAGGGGCCCAGCCGGGAGGCGGAGGGGCAGAGCGCCGTCCCCATGCGCCGAGGCCGCTCCCCTGGCAGGGCCCAGGCAAGAATCGACCAGCGAATGCGTCGGGGTGGGACGCCCAGTCCACGTTTCCCTCTTTCTCTCTGCCTCTCTCTGAAGTCAGTTTTTGAAAGAGAAAAGGAGGGGCACACAGGTGCAGACCCCACAGACCCCGGAAGGAGGGCCAGGGAAGACTGTGCGCGGCCGTGAGCGGCGCAGACAGGGCAGCGCACTGCTGGAAGGACACTCTCCGGAAGCCGCTCAGGGAGCACCGAGGACGTGTCCCTCTGGCGTGAGCCTGTCTGTGATCATGGACCTCCTCACAGACAAAGCCTCTGCCCCGAAGGCCGTCGCTGGTGAGCCCCCCCGAGCACTGGAGGAAGCGCAGCGTCCCGAGAGGGAAGGGGCGCCCCACGTGCTCTACGAGGCCACCACACACACAGCCCCGGAATCGCACCGACACCACGCCACAGGGAGACTGAGGACCAGCACCCCTCACAGACACAGATGGGAATTCCTTACAGGGCACGAGCAGTCAGACGAATGCTAGAAGAAGAGGACGGGACAGGTGGGGCTTCCCTTGGGAACTCCATGCTGGGTTGGTGCTTGAACGTTGGTGAAACTCCCGCACCCACGCAAGGGAGAGGAGGAGCGTGGCATCACCTCACGGGCGTGGGCGGCGCTGGTGACACCCGCCCCTTCCTTCACAGATGCCTCGGCCTTCTCCGAGTGCGAGATCGCCTTCTGTCTGTCTCATGGGGTGAGTCCCCCGGGACGCAGGGCAGCCACCACCCTGACACTCCTCCCTCCCCAAGAGCAGGAGCGGAGGAGGGGTGTCTGTCACTCCACCTGGCAGGCCCCGGCCCCGGCAGAACTCCGGCCCGGCAGAGCTCCGGCCCCTGGCGCACAGCAGGGAAAGGGACCGGCCCACGGCGAGTGAGGAACTGGGAGCTGGCCAACAGTGCAGACCGCAGCCTGCAGAGCTGCCGCCGCCAGCATGGAGCTGCGTTCAGTCAGGCTGCAGGACCCAAGGGCAACTCGAGAAATGAACTGGAAACCGACATTTTCAAAATGCCACTTCGATGCCAGCGAAGACAACGAGCGCCCGAGGGAGGAACCTAACAGCCCGCGCCAGGCCCGCCGGGGCGAGAGGAGAGCTGGCGCACACGCGTGCACGCAGCGGAGATGAGGGGCGCTGCAGGCCCGGTCCGCGGAGGCTCGGCCACACGCACAGGAAGCCGGGCGTGCAGAACCCGCAGACACAGGACCCCGCCGCCGCCATGTCCTGGCACGCTGGAAGGCGGCCTGCACTCCAGTGAGGGTGCTGGAACCGCACCAGGGAGAGCGGTCGCCCATCCGCCACACGCAGCCGCGCTGAGACACAGCAGACACTGCGGGACATCGCCACGGTGCCGTGTTCTCTGGCCTCCCAGGCCTCGCTCGTGCCCTGTGGGCCAGACACTCGGAGCGGGAGTGTCTGGCACTGCTTTCTTAAATGCACTGCATATTCTCAGACGGACACGAAACGCAAAGACGTTTCTCAGTAGGAAATTCCCTGGGAGCAGAACCCACTTCACGCACCACTGCTCGCTCTCCTCTCTGCACGCTTCTCCGTGGTCGGTGACGGGAGCTCTGGGGACGGCCAGACCAACCCGGGGGAGACCGGATCCCCAGGGCTGCAGCCCAGCTCCGGGCAGCGCGTGTGGCAGGGATCTCACGGTCAGAGGCCCATGGGTGACGGCAGACGGCTGCAGTCCAGGGCCTGTGCTTCCACCGCGGGGTGACACAGCCTCAGTGCAGGCTGCTGACCCTGTGACCTGGGGGTGCCGGCAGGGACCACGGCTGTCCTGTCCATGGCCGTGCCTCTGGCAAGCGGAGGTCTCGCGGACACCCTCGGAAGTGCCCACTGACTGGCGCCTCGGTGGCTCTGACCGCACTTGCTGCTTCCCCCGCCAGGGCCAAGGGCACCTCGCACTTGCCCCCGCTCCAGAGCTGGCCGATGGGGGGTAACACAAGGACAGCCGCGCCTGGCGGTGTCTCCAACACCAGGAGGCCTCTCCGCTTTCCCCTGCTCTGGAAGCCGAGCATCCCCCACTCATGCCCAAGACCGACCGTGGGCCGACCTGGCATCCCGGCTCGGCTCCCCCTCGCTCGGGTGTCCATGGCAAAGAGCGAAGGTCCGGCTGCCCTGCTGTGCACGCCAGCACTCTGACGAGGCCCTGGCTGCACTGGGGAACGAGCCGGCACTTCAGCGTCCATGGAGCATGCCTCTCTAGCTCACCGGGGGCCGTGCTCGGCCCCGGGAGGGAGCACTGACTTGGGCTGACGGCCGACGGAGACATCTATCTGGAGCGGCGGCACAGACACGGGGTAGGGGGTGCAGAGCTCAGAGAATCGTGTCGTGTCTCCCCTCCTCCTCTGCTGATGAGAGGGAAACAGGTGTTTCAGCCGACAGCTTGCAATCAGGAAGGTCCAAATTTAAAACGATCGCTCCTTCACACAGGCACTGCGTCTCGAGACCTGCCCCCAAGGCTTTCGATGAGAGCCTGGGGAAAAGCAGCCTGGCCACAGTGTGTGGCCACCGCTGCGCCGCTGAAATGTGCAGCTGGTCACACGTGGCGCCGGGGGCTCCGAGGGAAGCCATGGTGCCAGCAAGGCCACACAACAGCGGGGACAGACCTTCCCGGGCAGAAGCACCGGGCAGCCTGACGTTCAGGAACACGCTGGGTGGAAGAGGCCTGGCTCCCCAGGCGGCCCGAGGAGAAAGCTCACCGAACACCGCTGCAGACAGAGGGCGCTCCCGAGCCTGCCTGCGCTGGAAGCGTGGGCAGGTCGTGCAACTAACACGGCCCCAAGACACACGAGCTCGGGAGCTGGGACCGACACACACAATCTCAGGAGCTGCCATAGCCACGGACTCTGCGGGAAAGAGTGCCCGTGGCGGGTGGTGACTGACGCGCTTGCCCCCACGGGAAGTGCGGGGACGGTCAAAGTTGTCCATGAGACGCGCCCTCGGCACTCCTGGGCCCTGTGCTCTGCTCTGACTGGTGCCCTCACCTCCCTGACGACATTCCGAGGGAATTAAGATGTTAAAAACGTCAAGAAAAGTAAATTACAAGTGGTCATACTCCAATTCTTTTTGCGGCTGTACATACAGTGAAGAATAGATTATAGAGAGTCTCCAACCTGAGCCCAGCTTCCCTCCTCATCCTCCTGGGTTACGTGGTTAGGATGCAAAAAAACACAACTGTTAGTGCTGGGGAGTGGGGCACGCGCGCGTTGACTCGGCGGGCGGCGCCCAAGCCTCATGCACGACTCATGCACAGCCCCGGCCCCGCCCCGCATGCAGGCGCAGGCGCCCCGTGGCCAGCACGGCCGCGGGAGGAGCGTGCCAGGGTCATCGGGCCCTCGAGGTGGGGGCTCCGCGGGGCCTCCCCTGGGGAGAGGGAATCCCGTCTACTCTACAGGGAGCTGGTCTACTGACTTCGAAAAATCTACACAAGGACAAAACACAAATGTTACCGCCCCCACTTAACTAACGCCCAAGGGCATGCTCGTCTGGAACAGCCGATGCTAACGCTGTTCCTGGCACGCTGAGCGGGGACGCCCGTGGCGGCGTGCCGGCGGGACTGACCGTTTGCGGCGTGGCTGCGAGTGTCTCCATCTCCTCGTGTGTGAGCCAGACATTCCCCGTGGTCTGGGGCGGCCCCGGCGCCAAGCACATCCCAGGCAGCAGTGACAAGGAGGAAAGGCGGCAGGCACATGAGCCGCAGGCACGTGGACGCAGCCACTGGAGGCCACCGTCCCTTCAGAGGCCCTTACCGAGAACGGCACGCCGACCCCCACTCACCCCTCCTGAGAGCGGCCCCACCTCGGGGGCACTGCGCCATCACCGGCATGCGGAGGGGAGCCCACCACTGCTGGTGTGGCCGCCATGCTTACCTCCTGCGGCATGCGGATGACACAGAGAGGACATGCATTTCGGCTTCTGAACACTACCACCAGCTCGGTGCCCCTGACACGGCCTGAGCCGACAGAGTGCCCCGAGGGCCCAGACAGAAGCCGACTGTGGGAGGGCTGCCGGCTCAGGGGAGGGGCCTCTTGGCCTGGACAGCCTCGCCCGGGGCACGCAGGGGAGGCGGTGAGAGGCGGGGGAGGCCTCGCCCCGGGTCTCACAGCACGCAGGGGCTCCCTTGGGAGGGCTGTGCTCCGCGTCGCTCTCGGTTAAGAGCTGTGGTCACCAACGTGCTCTAGAGCCACCTGCCTCTCTGGGAAGGCCACTCGACCGAAACCAGGGCACGGACCCGAGGAGCTCCTGGGATGGCAGCCCCCAGGAAAGCGCTGTCTGGGCAGCAGGTGAGCGTGCAGGGCTGCCGTCTGGCACCGGCGGCCTTTCCCGCAGACGCACGTGGGGCGGACGCAGAGCAGCGGGGCTCGGACGCAGGCCCTGGCTGCTCCACAGACAGCCCTCCATGGGCCTGAGTTCCTGCCAGGGCTTCCCTTCCGCGTGCGCTGAACGCGGGGGCGGGGGGGGGGTTGTGTGGAGCCTGCACTTTTCCCCCAGGCGACCTCTTAGGTTAGCTCTCCACCGTCCTCACCAAGGGGACCCCGTTAAGGACTTGTGTGGTCTCCCCACGCCTGCCCACATGTGGGCTGCTTCACCCTGAGTGCCCAGCGGCTCTAGCCCCACAGTGGGAAGCAGCGGCCGATGGGCTGACTGGCCAGCAGAGAAAAACTGGCTGTGACGCAGCTGGGACCTAAGCTCTCTCTCGTCACTTTTTATAGATGTACATTTAATGTGACCGTCGCTTTTCAGAGTTTTTGGGAGCCCCTCTGTGTCACAGAGCCGGGCAGCAAGCTGGCCGTTGTAACAGCACGTGGCAACGTCTCCCCCACGTGATCGTCACAGCCCGTAGGCGTCGGGCTCCGGAAGGGGGGCGTTTCACAAGGGAACCCTGGGTGTGCTGGAAGGAGCCAGGGGAGCAACGGCCCTAGGGCGGAGCCCCCCCTGGAGGGCGCCCCCACACGTACCGTCCGGGAGGTGGGCGGGGCCGAGGGGCTGGTCAGTGACATGATCTCCTGGATGGCCAGCCGCAGCTTCAGCCGGTGCAGTGGGTTGCTGATGCCGATCTCCCGCTGGATCTCCGTGTCCGACAGAGCGGACATGATGGCCCCGCTCTTCACGTTGGCCCGGCACGCGGCCACATACCAGGCCGGCATCCCCACCCAGAGCTGGGGACGGGAAGCGCCGAGGCCAGGTCAGGCACAGAGTGTGGCGAGGACCACACGCCCCACGCGCCGCACTCAGCCCCGGCGAGAGGAAGGGGTACCTCCAGCCAGACGACAACCGTCGGTCCGTCCCACTGTGCGAACGGCAAGCCTTGTCGCCGGGCCTCCTCGAGCAGCTCGTGCCTGCGTGTGACAAGACACTGAGGTTAGGGTCCCCGATGTGCACGGACAGAAAACCCGCGGACCGAGGGCGGGCCCTCCCCACTTCTCCAGGGGTGGGGGTGCGCCCCGCGCCCCGCCCCTCTGTCTTCGGCCCTCCACCTGCTGCCGGCTCGCTCCAAGCCGCGCCGTGGGGGAGGCGAGGCGCTGGCTGACGACTCAGCTTCGGGGGTGGGGGGCTCCGGGGAGAGCCGACCCCGCCCCTCCGGGGAGGAGGCGAGAGACACAGCAGGAAGAGGAAAGGGCGCCTGTCTTGACGCAGAGGCTGCACCCGGAGACCCTCCCCGACACTCGGGTCACCAACTCCAAGAACGGGCGGGACACGGACTGCTGTGACAAGCCACGGCCAACGTGCACGCAGGCGACAGCCCAGACTTGGACTGTTTCTATTCTATTTAGCTACGTGTCTAATCGGTGTTTGCAAAATCATGACGTCGAGTCACCTGTGTTTTCAGAAAACTTGTATCCCAACAACCTCCGTCCACGTGCCCGGGGCAGGCTGGGCCTGAGATGCTTCCGCAGTGCCCACCCCCTCAGGGCAGCAGGCTGGCGGGCCCCGGGGCCCCTGGGGGCCTGGCTTCAGCACCCCCAAACCCTCAGCCGACCACGCCCATGTCTCTGGAAGTCACTGTCGCGGAAGGAGACCTGACTCGGGTGGTGCACGCACAGTGCAGTCTACAGACGACGTGCGACAGAGCCGCACACCCGAAACCGGCACGGTCTGGTCAACCAGCGTCACCCCAACAAATTCAGTAAGAGTTGGAAACTTCCTGCTATCACCCCCCCCCCCCCCGCCTTCCGGGGAGGAGAGCACAGCCGTCTCCTGAGCGGCTCGGGAAGCCCATGGACAGTGCTGAGCTGCCCCAGCAGGGTGGCACGTGGGCGAGGACTGGGCCGGCAGACGCGCACATGGAACCCGGACAGCCCCGGGGAAGGGTCCATTGTCCCCACAGCGCGCACTCACACACACGCTCCTGTCTGCTGGCGGCGCAGCCACACACGAGATGATGACGAGCCCCGCCGAGCCTCTGTCCCCGTCGTGAGGTGCCCTGAAGACTCCGTGGCGTTCTCCACGTGGGAAGCCCAGGAGGGACCAGGGACTGAGTGGGGCACAGGTCCAATGACTCCACGTGCTGGGACAGCCCTGCGTCATTCTGAAGTTCCTAGGTCACTTCCAGTCAGTCCCTTCCTGTGACCCTGTGATACGTTCTGCAGGACACGGCACCGAACCCTCACTTGTAAAGACACGTGTCGGATCTGTGATGTATCTAAGCAGCGTCAGACTCTGCTCTGGACTCTGAAAGCCGTGTACAATCAAAGCTCAAGATACTTCACGTAAAACCTCAAGGAAGCGTCTCCCGAGTCAGCCTGGGCCCCGAGAGTGAGAGACTGTAACTGTCCAGCATCAACTACACCAGAAAATCAGCACACGTCTTAAGAGCTCCAGCAGCACCTGCTGAAAAAGGCCAAACTTTCAAATCGGCACGAGCACAGCTGCCCACACAGAGAACAGCCAGTGATCCCGCCCGCTCCCTGGCGCCCGCTCCCTGGCGCCCGCGCCCCGGCGCCGCGCGGCTCTCCGGGGACCTGGGGCCGGGCCGGCCGCAGGGCAGTGAGACAAAGATCCACGGACTGACTGGAACGCGACTTTGCGTGTCCAGAGACAAACTCTCCCGAGGAAGGTGGCTGTGCCTTCCGGGAGTGACACGGGGAAGGCCCTGCCCCCCACACCCCGGCAGCAGCACGCCCCGGTGCCGAGTCCCGAGTGCCCCCCAGCCAGCTGGCCGGGGGCGTGCAGGCCCCGCACTTAGAGGTGCACCAACTGGCAACAGGGCCCCTCGCGCCTTTCCAGAGACTTCACTTCTCAAACGAGGGAGCCCACTCGCCGTGAACAAGGACCACAGGGTTAAAATCGTCCTTTAAGTCCCCGAGTGGACGCTGGCGTGCACCATTCCGACTTCTCCTGCAGTGGGCGCTCCTGCATACAAAAGGCCTATTCCGGTTCAGATCTTCTGCGTCCCCACGCCGAGGCCTGGGGTCCTGAGGAAGCTGGGCTGAGGCACGCAGGGGACACCAGCGAGCAGGCCGAGGAGACCCCGGCCACGCAGCTGGCCTGCTGTCCGCTGGCTCCCGGCCCCTCCCCATCAGGCCAGGCCCCGGCTTAGAAGAGCCAACCTGCGACCTGGCTCAGGGCTGTGCCCCCTTCCTCTCTGGGGTGACTTCCCAAACCCCTGCACGCTGGAGGGGAGGGGACCTGGAGAGGCCACAGGCCCACTCGAGCCCCGCCCTTCCTGTGACTCGGGTTCACGAGTGCTCTTTCCTGGCCTCATCCAGGAACTGCGTTTCTTCTGCTTGCCCTCTCGTACGGCCCCGCACAGGCAGCCGACGTCCCCAGTCTGCAACGGCACGGACCAAGTGACTGCACTGAACAGGCTGGCTTGCCTGGTGACCGGCCACTTTCTGATGGTCACCAGAACACCCACTCCTCTGCTTCCAAAAGCCTCGGAACCAGCACGCTGGGCTGTGACCCGCAGTGACAGACGCACAGGGAGGAGCACCCCTCACAGGTCAATGCTGCCCAACACAAGACCTCACCTGGCCGCTCGCCGCACCCTAGATGGGGGGGGGGGGCACGAAGGAGCCAGCAGGAGCAGGCAGCTCCCTACATGGGGCTGCTGCTACGTGGTCACACCTGCTCCCCAACGCGGCGGCAGACTCCTGGGCACCTCGTGCGCAGACATGTGTGTGTGGCTGACTCTCAGAGGCGACGGGAGGTGTGTGGTCACTGTCCCGATGCCCCTGCGGCGCCAAAGGTGACCTGCTCGGGCAGATCAGGGCAGGTGCCCTTCTGCCAAGCCCCTGGACCAACGACACCCGTGCTAGAGAGCTCACGGAGGCGGGCTGGGAATCTGCGCAGGGTCCTCTGAAGTTCCCCCTCGCTCCAGCCCCCCGAAGCACCGTCCGACAGAGGCTCCAGGCTGGGCTGTCAGAGGACGGCTCATCCACACGGCTGGATGGTGCATGCGGTCAGTGACCACCAGGTACAGCCAGCACGGCCAGAAACTGCTCTGTGAGCCGGACACGCGGCGGAAGCTTACTTTTTCTGAAGTTTGCGGTTCTTCTCAGCCTGTCCCCCCAGCTTGCTGAGTCCCAGGCCGTCCTGGGACGCACTCTCCGTCTCTGAGACGCCAGCTGCGAGGAAGCAGAGCAGCGGAAAGAGGGGAAGACCGGTGTGGTCCAGTCAGGTGCGCCCCTCAGACGGGCCCTGTCTGCGGGGGGCGGGGGCTCTGCAGACTGTTCCCGTGTCACGGAGGTGCTTGGGGCCATAAACCCTTTCCGCCGCAGGAGGCTGTGACTCTGGACAAAGAAACGTCACTGCGGCCCCTGGGCTCGTACAGACTCCCCAGCCTGTGCCCCCAGAGGACACCAGCTGGTGTGGCAGACCTTGTGTAGGAAGGGCGGGGCACACAGGGCAGACGCCACCCCCCCAGGCCCGGACAGTGCAGCGAACACCGACCTTGTCCCAGCGTGTCCTTGCTGACGTGCCCAGGGCGCGCCTTTTCCTTCTTGCCAAACAAGCGGCCGATGGAAGACTTGATGCCCTTCTTCTTGGGGGCTTTGTGGAGCGAGTCCTGGCTGCTGTTGCTGCTGCTGGGGTTGCTCACTGGGCCGTCCTGGGAGCCTGTGGAGCTTCAAGGACAGAAAGGGACCTTTATCTAGTGTCCTCATCACAAGACGTTCCACTCCCATGAACTAGAAGCTGCATGGTTTTAACACCCACTCTCAAACCTCACAACAAACGTTCCAGTCTCTGCTTTGACACCATCTTCACAAAATGCGTGTGCACAGGACACAGGCTCCTGGTGACCCAGGACGGAGGCTGAGGTCCTCGGAGGGGGAGCCTCCCTCTGAGGGGGGCTGGACAGACCCCACCCCACACGCTGCAGGGGCACGGCACCCCCCCCTCCCAGCGCCCACACCCACCGTGCACGCCTGTACCCCTGGTTGTGAACGAGAGCAAGGGTGACTAAGGCAGGGCCACCCTCTGGATGAGTGCCTGGCGTAGAACAGGACCCATGGGGGCCATCGGATGGGGAGTTTCCGCAACCTGGAAGGCACAGGGCTCCTAAGAGCCACCGGCTGCCCACAGAGAGGGGACCCCCAGGAACCATGAGCTGTGTGTGGGGCAGCTGCTCCAGCAGGGGTGGCAGCGTCTCCGAACAGTCCACCTGCAGCATCTCGAGAGGCTGTGACTCTGGACAAAGGCACGTCACTGTGGCCCCCGGGTTCGCACAGGGAAGCGAGGTCTCCGACACGGGCGACCTCTCCGCGCTCTGGTCCACCCGCCCCCTCCGCTGGAACAGACCGCATCCCGACACCTCGTAGTGCCCAGGCCCGCCAGCACCCCGAGAACACCGTCTCCATCGTATAACTAGAGTTGCAGCATTGCTTTAAGACAACCGCCCCCACTTCTTTTTCAAGGAAGAGACTGACACAGCTTCCTGGCGCTGGAAGTGCAGACACAAGCAAGCCCCCCGCCCCAGGAGTGGCCCCCACGCCTGCCCTTACTTCCTGACGTCTCTGACGTCCTCGTGGCTGACCGTGTGTAGGGCGCCTTTGTGCAGCCTGTCTGTGCGGAGGGACCTCGGGGAGGGCGGGGGGGATGTTTCACATTTTATCGTTGTCTTGTCATCTCGTACCTCTTCTTGGGAAGCCGGCAACTGCGGGGTGGGGATGAGCATCAGGTTAGCTAACCATAGGCTCGACCAGAAAGCACCCACAAGGCGCAAATCCTACCCACACGCTTGTCCTCAGCCCTGCTCTGGGCCGGCCGCGGAAGCAGGGCTGCAAGCCTAGGCTGCTTCGGGGGGCGGCCCAGCCTCGAGGCGGGGGCCCTGGAACGTGGCGAGCCTGTCCCTGTGACCCAGGGGGTGGGGGGAGCACCAAAGCGGCACTGAGACCAGACCCATGACGTCACAGACTAGACAGCGTTCCCGCTCCCCCATGAGGAGCCGGGGAAAGTGTACGGATCCAACGCCGTTCAAAGGAGAAGCCAGCGAGGGCACACGGCTCTGGGGAGCGGGGCCCGGCAGGGACAGCCTGTGTCATGAGCTGGTGCCCTTCCCAGCAGCGACACGAAGCTCTGCAGCCTGAATGCCAGGTAGCCGAGTGCAAGGGCCGCTCACCCCCCCGCCCGACCGCGCGTCCGGCTGGTGCGTCTCGGAAAGTATCAGACCACGCGTCACTACTGAAATGTTATGTGTGGCTGACAAAACATGTTCGCTGGAGCTCAGATGAAGCCATCCCAGCCTCTCACTAAAAGACGGTGTCAGCGGACTCCCGGTCCTTTGGGCTGCAGGAACGTGAGTGTGGGAAGCAGGGTGGCCGCGACAGCAGGGGACCAGAGAGGCTCTAGGGGCTCCCTCCACAGCCGGGACAGGGCAGGGTGGGGCGGGGCAAGCACTGATGCCCACAGTGAGCGGAACAGCCAGCATGGGCCTCTTTCTGATGAGACTGTGCACAGAACGCAACCCACTGTGTCCCGAGTGGCTCAATGACAACCCAATGGCTTCGTGCAGTATGGGGCTGAGCTCACGCAGCACCTGGCCGTCGGCAGCAGCCGGGCAGTCCCGCATCCTCTCCCGATCCCGGCCGTCACCAGACCACAGGCGACGAGAACCTGAACCTTGGAGGGGTTCAAGTGCAGGCTAGACCAGGGAGTTGTGAACAACCGACGACACAGGACAGGACGGAGTGGCCCACGTGGCCAGACTGACTATAAGCTCGCTGGAAACCAACAGCTCCCTCAGCAAAGGCCGCCACTCACTCAAAGCACAGCGGGCAGGACGAGCCCCTGGCTAAGGGTGCCTGCCCGCTCACCCCACCGGGCCCAGCCGGCCCTCGCCCTCTGTGCTCCCACAGGAGGGTGCACCCCACGGGGGATGAGACCCCACACAGGACCAGGTCCCCCCAGGACTACAGTCTACGTGCCATTCCAGACTCACTGGACGGGGAGGCTCCCTGGAGCTGGCACATGCCAGTGACGCCACGGAGGGGGAGGGGGAGGGGACAGTGCGCACACCGGCTAAGTCCGCAGGGCACTGGGCCGACTGCGCACCCTCCTGGCCGCACCCCCACGACCACCCGGAGGAGGCCCTCAGAGAAGCCGTCTGCAAGCCCAAGGCGGAGCGCCGGGCTGGGCAGCCAGGGTGCAGGCCGGCCCCCCACCTTCCTCCCTGCGCAGGGCTTGCCCGAGGGACGACGGGAGGGCGCGCCCTGGGCTGACGCTGGTGCGAGCGCCTCGCCAACTTACGGCTCGCACGCAGACCGTGTCTGCAGCCACCTGAGGAGCGTGGTTTCCGTACCTGACGTCTCTTAAGGCCACCAGGGGAGGGCAAAGCCGGGCACACACAGGGCGGAGCACAGCCAGGCCAAATGCCTGTTGGGACAGAGCTGGGACCTGAACCCCAGGGGCTAAAGGAACGGCTGTCCGAGGAGCTGTCCTGTGAGTGCACCATCAGGCAGAGCAGGACAGTTGGAGGAGGACTTGTGGTCCCTCCCAACCAGGGTCACAGCCATCGTGAGGGGAGAGGCCCAACCTCTCTGTCAGGGGCTGTAAGGAGCCGAGGGCACCCGGAGAGAGGAGGCCGGATGGCAAGGCCGGGGTGTGCGGGTTCTGAAACCAGGCAGGTCTGCGTGGGACTGCTTCCTGACTGTGCGACCCTGGGCACAGCACAGGGCCTCGCCAAGCCTGTTTCCACGTCTGTGACCTGCGTCTCACATGGGTGCTTGGGGAGGACTGGGTAGTAGGTTCATGCACACGGAGACCAGTGCCTGACACACAGTGAGAGCTCACTAAATGCCACTGGCTACGGTGGTCAGAGTGGGCTCTCCCCAGACCTGAAACCCGTGGCCCGCTTCAGTGAACACAAACACCACACCCACCACGAACGGGGGGGTCAACCGAGGGCGGGCCACCCCTCCCATGTGTCCCATGTTCTGTGAAACTGCCAGGCAGCTCTTTCCCCCACGCGAGTCGGCACGGGGGAAGTCCGGTGAACCTCTGCACCGCTGTGACCACGTCAGTATGCGTCCCGCCCACCCCCCCACCCCAGTGTGGATTCACATAAAGCCAACAGGCTCGGTCAACACTGCACAGGGGGACAAAGGCACATAAATCACGTGACCGTTTACCTTTCTACGATGCTTCCTTAAATCGCTAGGCTGACAGGCGTGCAAAGAAACGAAAAGAAACAGGTTTACTGCACACGCAGACGCTCGGAACGCCACGAGCAGCACACGCGGGCACGCACGCGAGCCGGGGGCACAGGACACAGGAGTCGGACTGAGGAGAAAGCGCGACTTGGGGACGGGGTGTCCTCTCCATCCCACAGTTTCAAGGTCAGCCACTCAACACTCGCTCGGGCAGCCCCTCCCAGGGGCCCAGCCCTCCGCACCTGCGGGCACGTGAAAGTGGGGCGCGCTGTGTGCCGCGCCCCAAGAGCCACTGCCGGTTCCTCCAGCACTTCGCTCTCCTCAGTGAGAAACAGGCTGCACGCGTCTAGAACACCAGCTCCCCAGCGAGGGGGTCGCCGCGGTGCCAAGGACACAGCTGCACAGACCTGCTGCTAGTCAACCCCCTACGAGACGTTACTGGGAAACCCTTACCTAGGATTTTACTTAGAAATCCTCAAAAACAAATGTGCTGCTTGAAGGAGGAAACCCTCCGGAAACACGCTGGAGTGACAGTGGTCACAGGAGCAGGGGATCTTCCCCTCCCGTGACTCACGGCGTTCCCACGAGAAACGCCATCTGCTGGAGGCGTCCACTGCGGGCCCCACGGCTTCATGAGACCGACGGTCTCATGCACACCATCGTGGCCCGGCAGCATGCTGTCTGCGACAAGGTTCCGTCAGCCCTGCGTTTAGTGGGGTGATCCTTCTCTTCGCTCTTCTCAAACTTGTCGATTTGAGAGGTGGGGAGAGAGTCTGTGGTTCCACTTACTCATGCACGCACTGTCAGTTCTGCCGTGTGCCCTGGCCTATCGGGAGAACGCCCTACCCAGCTGAGCTGCCCAGCCAGGGCCCTGTGGCTTCTGTGCACGAGGAATACTTCATCGTGAATCACACACGCCCTGTGTGGTTCTGAGTAAAACCATTCTGATCCGTCTGTCGTGCCTGTACCCACACCTGTTACACAGCGACACACGCAAGCTCTATGTAACAAGAAGTGAACAAAGAGCCGAAACCACGCCCCTGAGCCCACACTGCGCGGGCACACTGCCGCCAGGACCTGGGTCTGTGGTGAAGGGCGGTGCAGGGGTGGGCGGGGGGCCGGGAGGAGGAGAAGGAATAAACTCTGCAGAGTGGGAGGGGGCTGACGTCTGGAGTAAGGATGACCAGACAGACGGAAAGATGGCACAGGGATCCACACCAGACAGCCAGCCGGCATGCAGAGCGCAGACACGACAACAGACACACAAGGCTGTCTTCACGGGACCTCTGCAACAGACCCGGGTGCGAAACCGCAGGTGAAACTGCGGGGTTCACAATGTGAGCGAACTGCTAACGATGCAGACTGTGACAAAGGCAGGTCCGGACACCTCAGAGTGGACTGGGCACTGCTACATCCCGGCCACCGACGTGGTTCCTGGTCGATCCGGGCGCCCGCTGGCTAACAGGGCAGCTGGGGTGAGCCCGGACGGAACAGGAGAAGTGGGGGCGCAGTTCACCATCAGCGTGCAATGGGCAGCAGTGCTCGCACAAACCCTGAAGTCCAATCCGTCATGGCAACCCTAAAGCCGCTGAGTTTCCAGGGGCCCCCCAAGGAAGCCCGAGGCACCAGGGCTTTTGCTCGCCTGTGGCTGCTGGTCTCCCAGGCAGCGCATGCCTCGGAGGAGCGGCCGGCCTGCTCTGTGGTTCTGCCTCCCGGCTGCAGGCCTGAGACCTGTGGGGAGGCACCCCAAGGAAAGGGGCATCAGCCTTCTGTGCACCTTCCACGTGCTACCAGGGGGCCTACTTTTACTTTTGTGAAACTGTCCAATCCCAGAAAATGGAAACATCCCCTCTTGAAGCTGCTGTGCCCATCGTCACAATAAAAACTTCAGCCCTGGCTGGTGTGGCTCAGTGGGTTGAGCACTGGCCTGTGAACCAGAAGGTCCCCAGTTTGATCCCCCGTCAGGGCACATGCGTGGGTGGCGGGCCAGGTCCTCAGTGGGGGGCGTGCAAGAGGCAACCACACACTGATGTATCTCTGCCCCTCTTTCCTCTCTCCGAAAATAAGTGAATAAAACCTTAACAAAACCCAGAAGAGTGGTGATGACACGCCACGTGGTGCCCAAGTGTGAAAATGGGCCTGTCGCATGCTGTGATTGAGCGGTCACACACTAGCTGGCATGCAGCGTCTTGGACGTGGAAGACAAGTGCAAAGCAGAACGCCTGTGTTTCTTCCGGGCGAACCCAGAGCCTCGCTGGGCGCCGAGACCCAGCTCGGGGGCGGGGGAGCGGGCAGGCACGCAGCAGGGGAAGGGCCACTCACCAGGGTCATGACACCCAGTCTGTCCACTTCCCGCGCCGGGCTGCGCGGGACCCTGTGTGGCGTGGACCGGCCGCTGTGTGGCGGGGAGGCGCCCGCGTGCGAGGTGGTGGGGTGTGGGGGCACGGAGCCCCCGGACCGGAGACGGCCGAGGCTGTCCAGGCTGCCGCTGCCCACGCGGCTCTCGATCTCCTCGGCCCGCTGCTCCGCGCTCTCCTTCTCCTCCTGGATCAACCTGCAGCCGCACGGCCGTGTCAGCCAGCGTGCCTGGCCAAGAGGTGCCACCGCGGGTGTGGCTACTGACTGGGGGGTGCTTCCCGTACGCCCCTGACTGGGGCTGGCCCCACCGCCCAGCCCGGCGCACCTGATCTCCTTGTTGATGGCGTCCAGCTGCTCCTGCAGCATCATGGCCAGCGTCTGGGCGTCGGCCTGCCCGCTGGGGGACAGCAGCGCCGAGGAGCCGAAGAGTGGGTCCCCGTCGTCCTCGCCGTCGGACAGGTCCGCGTCGCTCTCGAACGCCTGGGCCACGTTGGCCAGCACGCTGGCCTGCTGGGCCCGCTCCCAGTCCTGCTCGTTCAGGGTCTGCACCTGTGAGCCGGGATCCACACTCAGCCACGGCCCCGACCACGGCCCCAGCTAAGGTGCCTCAAGAGAAATCTACACGAAGCTGAACAAACTGCCAGACGGAAGCCCAGAAGATTCTGCAACAGTGGGTCATGCTTCTGAGCTGCCGGCACCTGTCCCGGGAGCAGCGCTGGAGGATGGGGAAGAGGCAAGTTTACGGGATGGCCTGTGACATTCGCGCCCTCTCGGAGAGCGGGTAAGGCGTTACTGTGATGTTCCTCGTGACACTGCGGTGACTCCCCCAGGGTACACCCACCACACAGGTGGGAGCAGAGGGGTGGTAGCACCGCAGACAGGCGTAGGCCCCCTGGGTGCGTCCGCTCGGTGCCCATGTGACCCCATGTTTCTGGGGCGCTGCAGGGCACGTGGGAAAGGCACTCCATTGCTGAGCCACCTCCCTAGGGCGAGGGGCGCACCGTGAGCCCTGTGGACCCTTGCATGCCCTGCCCTCGCCTGACCTCCTACGGCACCCTCAGCGAGGGTCCTGCCACCCATAGCCACCACCGGAGGGAGCTCTTCCAGACACCAGTGGGCTCGCCCTCCTCCTGAGATTGGGCCAGCCCCTGGGGCTTACCCCACTGTCTCCACCCACCATCCCTCCCTCTGTGGGTGACCCGTTCTCTGCGGGTCCACTCCCACCAGCTGAGGGCACGCCCCACTCTCCCTGAAGCAACAGAAACCACAGAGCGGGGGCCAGCCCGCATCTCTGCGGCCACCACTGGCCTCGGTTCCCACTCCAAGTCACAGCGAGTCACAGCTCTCCCGGAGACGCCACTCACGTGGCTGCAGGCTCCACCCTGTGAGCACTGGCGTGCCCCCGGCCGCAGCCTCACCTCAACCATACCACCATATGCTCACTGTCCTGTCTCCTGCTGCAGCACCGCCCGTGGGCTCCTGGCCTCCCTCTGGACCTCGCCTGAGACAATGCTTGTGGGTCCACGCTGGCAGCCCATGCGACGTGTGCCCATGGACAACCTGAGCGGGCCGAGGCTCAGCTCCTGGTCCCTCTCCCCACCCTTCTCGGTCTCGGGAGACAGACCCACCCACCCTGCAGCTGCCCCAGCCACAGTCCCAAGGTCCCCTCGGACCCTGGTGACACCACCTCATGACAGCCCCAAAGGCCGCTTCCCTTCCCCTCACGCAGCTGCTCAGAAGTCGCCCTCCTGCCTACACCTCTCAGGCCCCCCCACCGAAAACAATCATTCTCCTCACGCCACATCTCAGGGACCCCCGACTTCCTGTCCCAGCTCGTGACCAGTGGACACACCATGGTGGTGCCACCCCCTGCCAAGCTGTGTGCCCAGGGCTCTGGGACACGCTCCTGGCCCTGCCCGAGAAGGAGTCCCAGGAGAGCCGCGGCCACGAGGTGCAGACAGTCACGCAGCCCACGACAGGCCCCCGGGACGGGCCCCTCCTGCCCAGAGCCGGAGGGGAAGCTGGTGAGCCTACCCCCAGCCCTAGTCCAGCCTTCTGTGGCCACAGCCTCAGGCTGCCTGAGCCAGGACAAGCCTGTGGACACACTGCCAAGTTCACAGGGCAGCAAACTACTCACGGTCACCGTGAAGCTCTGTGGTCACGCTACCATGGCAACAGATGGCTGAGACACACGCCACACTCTGCTGGCATTTACTGCCTGTCTCTCCCCTCTGGAACGTATGCCCTGGCGGTGCAGGAGCCTCACCTGTCCCCACTCACGGCCGGAGCCCTCGGCTGGCAGCAGCGCCTGGCCCAGACCAGACGCCCAATGCAGGCGGGTATGCCGGAGACAGCACGGCACGCGAAAGTGTCTGCTGCCGGGCCGGCGAGGGTCTGGGGTGTTCGAGCTCCTGGACTTGAATTCCCTTCACTAAACGGTGCACACTGCTCAGTCCAGAACACCACAAGCGGGGCGCGGACTGCCTGCACAGCCAACACCCACGTGGGGGCTCTGACCCCACGACCTCGCCGCTGACAGCCTGCTGCTGAGCAGGGGCCCAGCCAGGAACACTACGGTCAGCCAGAGAAACGGTGCCGCCTTCCCCCTCCTCCTCCCTCCCCTCTAAAATCGAGCGTGCCCTCGGGGGACAGATGAGAAAAAAGTGGTATCCACAGGACAGGGCAGCACACTCGCAACGCCGCATGCTTGCAGGGACCGTGTGTCTGGTCACACGCTGAACAAGCCGCGTGTGAGTTGACCTGCGCAGTTCAGACCTCGGTGATTCAACGGTCAACTGTACGGCGGTCGTTTGTCCTTGATCACTACTCCCAAACAACTGACCAGCACTGGGCTGTCCCTGAGAGATCACATCTGTCAGAACTGCTGTTCTTTAAAAGGAAAGCGCACCTTTAAAGTGACCTTTTACCTAGGAAAAGGAAAATGGGGGAAGACATAGCATGACCTATTGACCCTGTCCCCCCACAACGTCTGGATGCCCTCGGGAGCGGAGGTGACTCGTGCAGGTGGGGAACCCAGGAGGGCAGGCAGGCCCTTGCCTTGGAAGGCTCGTCCCGCAGCGCGGCCAGACGGCCCTTCTGGGGGCGCCGCAGCACCGCACCGCTGCTGTAGGAGTCCACGGGGCTGTCCGCCATGGGGAACCGGAAGTCCGGGACGCTGCCCAAGTGGGGTCGGCTGGAACAGGAAGAACAAGCTGTTATTAGGAGAAAAGTGAGCCCCTTTGTCCGCTGAGCCCGAAGCTGTCGGTGCAGGAGGTCAACGGGGTCAGATGGGGCTCGGCGGAGGGTGTGGCCCTCGCTTGCTCCTGCCCACCTCGACGCTTCCAGCCCCTCCAGGAGGGAACCTCGATGTCCAGAAGAGCCAATGCGGACCCATGGACACACAAAGCTGGGGTCCACCTCCGCAGTCCCTTGGCTCCAGATGCACGGCCCTGGGACACTCCACCTTCTCCCAGCCAGCCGAGAGGCACACCTGCGCACCACTGGCCTGCTTGCCAAGCTCCACGGGGCGCCAGATGGTCCTCACACCCCCTATCGGGGAGGCTGTCCTTTCCTGGCATGGCACCTGCCTCCAGTCCCAGCGCCCTCACCAGGAAGGGTGGTCGCCTTTGTTTCCCACAGCCCTGCAGATACAGGGGAACCAAACCCACGCGTGCGACTGAAGGGGATCGACAGTGCCCTCATGCCTGGCCACTCGGCCTGCAGATGGGGCCACTGCAATGTACCAACCCACCCACTTTTGGTTCACACGCCCATCCATGCTCTTTCGAAAAGCGTCTAAACGCTGTATCACTCGGCAGAGCCAGGGGCCCACTTCCTCCTTCCCCGTTCTCAAGGAAGCTGCCCGTCCTTCCTCAGCAGCACCTGCAGCAGCTGCTTTGGGGCTGCGACTCGTCTCAGAACCAGCCCAGACCCGCGCACACGCAGCTGTGTGTGACTCGAGACTCGCAGCTTCTCCACAGTCCACAAGTGCCTCCTAAACCCAACGTCCTTTTCCAGGCCGACCTGCCTCCGCCCTCACTGCCACCGGGCGGGGAGTCCCTCTGGCACCGAGGCTCCTCCCACCTGCCCGGTGCCTGCGCGCAGGCCTGACCCTCAGCCTTCCTCCCTCCTCCACCATCCCGGCCGCCTGCTCCAGCTGCAGAGGATCCAGAGGACTGACCCCACTGGGAAGTCGCACCACGCAAGCCGAGCTCACGGCCGGCTTCTTCTCATCCCTCGGCCGGGCCCAGCCCAGGGCTCGGGGACACAACTCCTTGTGTTCGCAGGCCCGCCAAACACATGGCCCCCAGGCCCGCCTCCCTGCAGCAAGCCCTTCCCCAGTGCTGCACCCGGCCTCCCGCCCACTGCCTCACAGCCACACAGCCACACGTGACTGTGGTCGTCTCGCTCCTGCAGCCTCTGCACAGCTGGAGCACAGAGCCCCTCTCTGGTCACCGTCCACTGGTAACGTCACGCTGTGGGCTGGGGGAGACGCCAAGACCCCCACTGTCACAAATGATCCACCACAGCCACTCCATGCTCCCACGCTGCCCCTGTCCACACTCCATTACTCAAACTTCCAAGAGTGACACCCACAGGGTCCACGTCCCCTGCACCTAATCACCTGCAGATCCCCTCAAACTCATGCCTTTAGTCCCCCCAGCAGCAGGCCTGCCTTGGCCACACATAACACTGGCCTCTCACCATTAAGGACTTTGAGGACCTCACTTGGCAAGTCAAGTGCCCGCCCCGCCCACAGTGCCCTCTCTGCGGGCGCACATGCTCTCCTTCCTGAACCCGCCCTCCCGCAGCTGCGGACACAGACGGCATCTCGGGCCCCACCTCCTCACTGATTGCCCTCTCTTCTAAAGGAGGTTCAGCAGGGAAGGCCACAAAACACATCAGCCCTTCCAAAGGAACTTTTCCACCCCATCAATGAGAATGACCGCCTTGGTGAAGAGGAGGAAGAAAACGGCGGGATGGGGGCCACCGGCCGGCTGCACCCACAGGCCGGGTCTCCCTGCCACAGCAGCCACTCAGAGGCATGTCCTTAAACTTGAGGCTCCAGGAAGCCATCTCAAAGGGGGGCGTGCAGCGCAGCACACATGGCCGTCAACGGCCCCTCCTGCTCCTTGGGCTCCGCCCGCTGGTTCCCACACCAGCGGGCCCGACTCTGCCAGCCTTTCAAGGGGACACCCCCCAAAAGGAGCCGACCAACCCCGCCATTACCCTCTCCCAGGGCTGGCACTGCGCTCTGCCCTCCTGCCTGCTGCTCGGGGCCAGACCAGGAGCTGCAACCAGGGACACTGCCCTCGTGCAGACATGGCAGGGGCTGGACGCTCGTGACTGGGCACCGCCGTACCTGTGGTGAAGGGAGGCACCTCTCAGCCGCACCTGGTCCAGCTCAGCCCTCAAGGCTTCAATGTTTAGTACCAGCTGGTCCTGCAAAACAGCAAACGACAGACAGTGCAGCCACCCTGGGGCGCAGAGTCCGGCCCGTCTGGCGTGCTCCGAGGTCACCCGAGCACCTAAAGACACGAAACACGTCTCCCCAGGGCCCCGAGGCAGCAGGCACTCAGACCACCACAGACTTCAGAGACGCAGTGAGCGAGGAGACCCGTCCCGGCATGGAGGCCTTCAGGGCGGACGCACCCCACCAGTCACTGCGGTGGAGGCCTCGGAGACCGCAGAGGCCGCAGAGAGTAGCGGAATGTCTCACCGCAGGGGCCCCGCGCCTGCCCCCACCGGTGCGCCCACCTCCTTCCCGCATGAGGCAGAGCGGCAAGGAAGACCGACAGCCCGGTGTTAGAGTGCCTCAGCCAGCTCTGGTCTGTGCAGCCCTGCCCGCTGGGCGGGCACCACCACACGGGCCACTCAGCCCCGGACGGGGCTGGCCCAGCGGGACGCGCTGCGACACCCACTGGGGTCCACACTTAACGAGAGGAAAAGCACGTGGCATAGCTCGTTGACTTTACGTGACACGTCGAACTCCCATTTCCACTATGTTGGGTCAGTTACCCTGATTTCCCCGCTTCTTCCCGGTGTTTTAAACGCGGCCACCAGAATGTGTCCGCTTACGCCCTGGCTCACAGGGGCTTTCTGCCGGCCTGCTCTGCTCTAGACGGGAGGCTCGTGTGTGGCCCCAGCTGTCACACGAGGCCAGGCAGGAGGCACACCTGTGACCCCGCGCGCCGCCAGGCCCGCCAGAGCACGCGCGCAGCCCAACCCCGCTCCCCCGGTCCGAACGGCTGGGAGGCGGAGGTACCTTATCGTGCTGAGTTTCTTCCAGCTGCTTCTTTGCATCTTCGACTTCTCGTAACAGAGAATTCTGGGAAGACAGAGACAGAGCTCCAGCGCTGGCCCGAGAACGCCCCAGGTCCGACGGCAGGGCCGCGCTCCTGGTCACGGCAGCAGCGCACGCCAGGGGAAGCGGCCCTGTGGGCACGCCTCAGAGAGCAGCCGCTCCGGAGGGACAGGCGATGGCAAGGCCCGAGTGGCCCCATGCCCGTGCACAGCGTGCTTCCTGCCGACCGGCGCGCGATGTGGCATGCGGCGCCCTCACTCCCTTCGTCAGTCCTGCCGGGCGAGGCACTCCGAGCCCTCGGGAAACCGGACGCGAGTCCCAGTGCACCGCCGACCCAGACACAGACACTCCAGCCTCACGGACGGCCTGCTGGTCCAGGGCGCGCACGGCCACCCCAGGCGGCTCTAGTCACGCACTGCATGACGGGTTCGGTGTGAAGGAAACACGTCCCACAGTCAGCAGGCGGTCACCGCCAGCATCCCCCCCCCCCCAACTGTGACCGAGCACCAGTCCCAGGGAAGACGCTGGGCCTGTCTGACCCCTAGGTGCACTGGGGCCATCCGACCAGCTTCTGACACCCAGGGAGCCCCTCCCACACAGGCTCAGGGACACCGCTCCTCCCTGGTCGCCACTCGGAGCCCGGGTTCAGATGTCCCGCAAACCAAACCCACAGAGGGAAGGCGGGAGCTGGAACACGGGACTCTGAGTCGCCCCCAACTCCCCGTGTGGGAGCAGCGTGGGGCGGGGCCGGCCCCCAGACCCTTGGAGGGTGGGGTCGGTGAGCTAGGGTCTCTTCCTGTCAGGGATATTTGACTGGGACACAGCTGCTGGCTCTGTGACATTTTACCACTGCAGCTGCTTCCACTGTAATTATTGATTAGCATGGAGTTCTTTTACTCAACCATAATGAGCAAAAGCCTGAAATATTCATTACCTGACCTCTCGGGAAACCGTCTGCTGACTCCTGCTCTGGAGTTAGAAGGGCACACAAACTGTGCGGGGCCGTGACCCATGACCGTGGGCTCGGGGGGGGGGGGCCGGCACCCCCACCATGACCATGGGCTCAGGGTGGGGGCGGCCGGCACCCGGCACCACCCCCACTGTGGACAGGCGCACCTGCCTCCTGCAAGGGGCCAAGCACGATCCACGCCCCCGTCAGGTGTGGGACGCGCCCGTGATAGCTGACCTTGTCCTCGAGGGCGGCCATCCGCTCCTTCAGGTGCAGCTGGAGCCTCTCGTTGGACTCCGACAGCAGCTTGTCGACCGTGTCCGAGAGGCGCTTGTTGTGTTCCTCGTTCATCTTCTCCCTCTGCCGCGCCTGGGAGAGGGGGCGGGCGCTCAGCCAGCAAAGGTGCGATCTGCACCGCGCACGCACCCAGGACCAGAGGCGGAGCGACACATGCGCCATGCCCTCGGTGTCCTTCCCGCTACCGCCTGCGGTGCCTGCGCGACCCCCTGGACCACGCGCCGGTGCAGAGGCCCCCAGTGAGGCCCCTTGGGCCGTGGGAGCAGCGCCTGGCATGAAGCGTCAGTGGACTCGGGAGGCAGGCGGGCAGGCGCACATGAGGGGATGGGGCTCGGGCGGGCACCAGCAGGCTGCACCGGGGGAGGGGGGCCTGGCCTGCCTTCAGGAGGGAAAGGAATGCAACCCACAGAGCAGAGGTAAAAAGACTCACATGGAAAAAAGTCAGTAGAAACAGACTTTCACTTGTTTTTCCCTATAGTCCTGTACTACCTGAACCTTTTGTAATAAAAATGTGTATTAAAATTACGAACAATTCTAAGTAACTTGAAAACGCGATAGCAAAGTCAGTGAGTCTGTACATTGACAGTTCTACAAAACTGTCGTCCCTTTTTTCACGGGGTGTCCAACCTCTTGGCGCCTCTGGGCCACGCTGAAGAGGGACCACACGTGAGACACACGACGCTAACAAAAACCGATGAGCGGAAAAAAGGTTCTAAGTAAATCTGTAATTTTGTGTCGGGCCACATTCACAGCCGTCCTGGGCCGCATGTGACCCACGGACCATAGGTGGGACACCCCTGGAAGCCTGCTTCCCCCCCGGATCCTGCGTGGACGCGACAGGGGAGTGGAGGGACAGGGACTGCACATAGGCAGCCCAGGTCCGGTGGCCTGGAGGCGGTGTCTGCTGCAGGTGCTCCTCCAGCCGGAGGGCAGCAGGGCCGGGGCTGAGAGGCCCCCGAGCCCCGCCGCACAGGCAGAGCGGCCCACCCACGGACTGCACTCCGGGAGCCCCCTGTAAGCTGTAGGTGCCAGAGCCCCCTTTCCTCCTGTGGCCGTGGCAGGTGTAGACAGCACTTGAAATCAGGCCTACTGGGCCCCAGCCACCATCTGCAGGAGACTGCAGGCACCACACAAGGCACGAGCATCCAAATGCTCACCACACGCAGCCCGCAAGTCGACTCTGAGTGACCTGCGTCGTGACCAGAACCCACTGCAACACGAGTCCTTCGAAACCGTCTCCGCCAGCTCTCCAAGCGACGGAGCATACCGTGAGCAGGCAGAAGGCTAATTCTCCAAAAGGCGAGCCTGTGCACGAGCCCGTGTGCACTGTGCCTATATACACATGTGTGTACACGCCTATGTACGTGTGCATGTCCGTGTGCATGTGTGGGATTGTGTGCACACACCTGTGCATGAGCTTGTGTGTGCATGTTCACAAGCCCATGTATGTGCATGCATGTGTAAGTTTGCGTGTGTGAGCCTGTGCAGAAACTTGTGTACAGCAAGCACAAGTCTTTGTGTGCGTGTGCATGCAAGAGCCGCTGTGCATCCCTGCACGTGCGCACTCACGATCTCACCTGTATTTGCATGTGCATGACCCCTTGGTGCGTGCATGTTCGAGCCTGCATGCATAAGCACGTACACGAAGCTGTGTGCACGTGCGTGTGTGTGCACTGGGAGGCCGGAGGCTGCCTGGCATGTTGCCCCTCCACCAGTGTGGGACTGTCACTGCGTGGAAGCTCGTGTGTGGTGCCTGGTGACCCACGGCCATGGACGCAGGCTCCAGGGCACACGACGTCTGGCGGCTGCACACTGACGCTGGAGGCCTGGTGCCGGCCGCCCTGGACCCCTGGATGTGCCACGCGGACATCTGACGGACTCCTCTGGAAAAACTCCCAGGATTCGCCTGCTGTGCGCTGCCACTGCCGTGCTGCGGTCTCCGGGCCATTCTTTGTCAGCACAGCATGGTCACGAGGACCCTCCTGCCCAGGCATGTCTGCCCTGCTCTGAGCTTTGTGTCTGCAGTAACCATCTGGTATTTTGGGATACAGGCCTGGGCCATGACCTGAACTTGGGACTAAGGTGCCATGTCCTAAGCAGGCAGACTCTGGTCTAGCCCAGCTTCAGGGGGCCCAGGCCAGCACCTAAGCCATGTCTGGGGAGCACCCCAGGTCCATCCCATGGGGCCTGGAGTGGTTCCCCTGCCAGGACTGTCAGGGTGGCTGGCAACCTCCTGGACATGGAGGCCCCCTGCTCCCTGCAGGACTGCCTGCGGGACCAGGTGCTTCCCTGCTACCAATGGGACCTACAGTTGCCCGTGCGGCAGAACACCTACCAGCAGATGCGACCACCAGGAGAAGCACACGGCAGGAGTGGAGAAGGGAACAGAGCTGGGGGAAGAGAGCCGAGCCCCCGTCCCCCACCACATCCCCGGCCCGCTTGGCACTGGAGGGTCTGCCGGTCACGTACCCGCTGCAGCTCCTGGTTCTTCTCCTCCAGCTGTGCCTCCATCTGGCGCAGCCGCTCCTCAATGTTGCCGTGTCTCTCCTCGGCCTGTCGGCAAGAGCAGTGTCAACTCCCTGGCAGCACCGCGACGCTGGGGGCCACACGCCGCACACTAACTACAGCAGCAGCAGCAAGCACACCATGCGCCATGCGGACGCGTCCACCGCGTGCCCTGGAAGCGTCTCTGCGCATCCACCAGCACATCCAGGGTGGCTGCGCGTGTCAGCCCGGGAGGCGGCCGACCCCTCCTGCGGCGGCCCTGGGCACGGCTAGAGGTGGGGGACAAGCTCTGGGAGGGAACGGTGCCTCCCGCCCTGTGCCCCGTGCCCAGGCTCTCTCGGGCCCCCCCGCCACGAGCCTGTGCGGGAGTGTGCGTGGATGGCGGCGCAGCGAGCACGGCCCGGCGGCGGCACGGCTACCTTCCTGAGCTGGGAAGTGAGTTCGCACAGTTTAGCGTCCTTAGCGGCAGAGCTTCCAGAAGACAAGAGGTCGGACTAGGGGCCGACCGGGGACAGGAGAGATGACAAGGGAGAAGAGAAACCGAGACTTTAAACGCAGGTCACAACGGAAAGGGAGAGCTTCGGTCACAGCTATTAGCAGGAAACTCGCTCTACGGAAGGGCTGTAAGCACCTGGCGTCACCCAACCAACCCACGGCTGGCCTCAGGACAGCATCCTGTCTGTCCCACGCCCTTCTCGCCTGTCCCTCCTGGCAATGTGGGAGCTGCAGCCAGCGAGACACCACCACCAGCCGCTGCTCCCTGGGGCCGCCGGGCTGGGGCCCCCGGCACACAGGCCCTCACCCTCCTCGGCCCGGCGGGGCAGGGTGACTGGGGCCATGCTGGCCCTCCTGTGCACACCACCTAACTGAGCACTTAGCCACACAGAGTTCTGAAGCTGCCCTGTCACCTGCCTGTGTCCCCCACAGGGGGACACCTTGAGGGTCGGTGCCACATCTTGCACAGGCCTGGCCAACAAGTGAACAAACGGATAAGTTACTTAAAACTCTCGAACTCATTCTGACTGTTTTCAGAAGAGCGCGGCCTCCACCGTCTGAGGCATCCCTCCCTCCTTCCCACAGAGCTGCTGTCCTCGGCTCTGCGCTGCAGACGTACCCCCGGGAACAGTGACTGTGACCACCCACACAGGGACAGACACGCACAGCACACAAACTGCAGGGGAACTGACATCGGACAACAGAAAAGGGGGGGCAACGTCTGACACTTGGGAAGCGTTCCAGCCTCAAAGAAAATAGCACTAAAAGCTGGTCTGGCTATTCCGGAAAGTCCTGAAGACCAGGACCAACAAGACCCAGGAGCGAACCACCCTCCCAGTCACACCCCCACCCTGCAGGGGAGGGAGGCCCAGGGCAGCACCTTGGAGAGGGCGGCCACCCGCTGTGCCAGCTCGGCCTCCACTTCCGGCAGCGTCTCGGCCTTCCGCAGGGTCTGCTGCAGCTTCTGCTCCGCCAGCTCCAGGCGTTCCTGCAGCTGGCGGTTCTTGTCCTCGGTCTGCAGAGAGAGCAAGGCACGCGTGGGCGGGGCCCTCCAGCAGCGTCCATTGTTACACCAGAGGCAGGTCTGAGCGCCACCACCTGCCCAGCACTCCGGCAGCTGCTGCCCAGTGACACCCTCCTCCCCGCCACCCCCCCCATCTCGGGCCAGAGCACTGCGCTCCCTGAGCGTCCTCCCGCTGCACAAAGGAGGCCCTGCTTCCTGCAGCACCTCGGCCGTGCCCCTGGGAAGTTGGCCCGTCTGCCTGGACAGCCGACCGCCACGGCCTGTGGCCGCAGCACGGCTCTCGTCTCCTCTGCAACGCCGGCCTCCCAAAAGTGCACCTCGAATGCCTCTCAGGTTACTTTTGTAAATGTGTGGCTTTTCTTTTCAAAAACCCTCTTACTCTAAACAACTTCAACGTAGGGAACTCAGACAAAAGGGTTTTTTAGGAAAGCACACGCGGGAGGCGTCTGCAGGTGCAGGCTCCCACGAGGCGAGCGTCTGTGTCCCCGCAGCCCCGCCCGCCCGCCCGCGTGCGCATGTGCACGCACGCCTTCCAGGACACACACACGGTCCCTCCTGCTTTCCGGCCCTTCCGACTCACGTCTGCGGACACCCTGCCTGCTCTCGGACGGCACTCCACCATGTAACTTACAGCAGCTGCCTGACGGTTAACCCTGATTTTTATTTTTGGCCCCAACGATACACTTGACAACGCTCTAGACAAACCCACTCCACCTTTAAGAATCAGGTCTGGCTTTTCTGGTCCCCTCCTGACTGCCCGCGACTCCGGCGGCAGCAGAGGGGGCGGCAGCTCGGGAAGCCGCAGGAGCTCCCGCGGGCTGCGTCTCCACCTCCGCCCCTCACCCGTCAGCACACTGACCCCCGTCTCGCACGAGCAGCCCAGTGCTTTTGAGTTCTCTGCCACTCTCTGTTTCTTTGGTGAGAAGTGCCAACAAACAACAGATTCACATTCATTTGAAACAGAATAAGGCGAAACCAAGCAGGACGATGGCAGAGCACAGCTCCACGAACCGGGAAGACCCACTGCTGTGCAGTCGAAGCCCTGGACCGAGCGGCCGCCCTCCCAGAAGCGCAGGCTGAGACTGTGCACGCACGGCACACCCGGACTGGACTGGACTGCAGCAGGGGGTCCAGGAGAAAGGCCCGTGGCCCCAGTAACAAACCGGCAGAGGGCAGACCCGTGCCAGGGGAGCCAGTACCTGCCGCCGCGCGGCCTCCTTGTTGGCGATCTCGTTCTCCAGCCGGTCGTTGAGGTCGTGCACGGAGGCGGCCTCACGCTGCGCCGCCAGGTAGCGCTTCTCCAGCGTGGTGATCCTCTCCTCCATGTCCTCCTTCTGGGCCGCAGCCTGCGCGGGGCACAAGGGCAGAGCACAGGGGCGTGCGTGAGAGAGGAGAGACGGACCGGACCCCAACCTGCAGGTCAGACGCAGGAGTCGCACCCCTCAAATTAAAGGGACGGGGATGACAACTTCGAGCAGGCTGGCCGCGAACGTCCCGAACGCTCACCTCTGCTGCCAGGCAGCCCCCGCCCGTCCCACTGCGGTGCCGGCACTCGCTACCCGAGCCCAAGCTTCCTACGTGACACTGCAGGAAACGTGTGACGGCCACCCCCACGTGCGCAGACCCCGGGGATGCGGCCGTGACAATGCTGTGTCCGCGCCTCCGATGTGGGTGGGCGCACAGAGAAAACGGGGTGTGGCCCCTCTGTGGGCACACTGGTGAGACACCTGTTCTGGGGTGAAAGTTGGATGAAATCACATCCAGTGACCACAAAACGAAGGAAACAGTAGCAATGGAATTTTAAGTTAACTGGATACGACCTTCTACAGCCTGACTCTGTAACGAAACTGCGTCACACAGTATTCAACAGCGAAACTCGAGCCACAGCTTCCTTCCCGTGCAATTCCTGTCCCCTCCAGAAATTCATGCTTGGTCCCTTCCTGCTGACCAAGTAACTAATGACAGCAAAGTCTTAATGTTAAAAGTGACAGGCCTTAGAAAAATTTCTTTAAAGAATTTTCTTAAAAGGAATGCGAATTCCTCTGCACACGACACTGCCACACAGAGGAAGCCCAGCGCCCCAGGCCACGCCCCACCTGTGCATCCGCAGGCCTGGGGGGTGCCGCCTTCTCTGCCGGGGAGGAAAGGCGGGCTCTCCGTCTGCTTGTTCTGTTGGCGAGCAACAGGTCCAAGTGACGGAGGCCAACGCCAGAGAAATCCTCTGGCTCTCATCCGTCTTTTATGACGATTAGTTTCTCGTGAATTCTGACGCAGAAATGAGCACGTTTCCACACACCGTCACAGGCACCCGACTGTCCGAGCCCCAAGACCCCGCACCCCTGATGCCTCTGAGGACAGGACGTCGAAGGCTCAAAGCGCGCCCACGCTCCCTGCTCGGTCTGGGCGACGCAGCCCCCCAGCACGCGGACGGGCGCACGGCAGACACTGGCATCCGAGTGCTCGAGTGCGCGGCGGCGGGAAACCCGAGCACAGCGAAGGCGGCACTCAGCCCAGACCCGGCAGGAACGAGGCAGCAGCAACCGTGCTCTGCCCTCGGAGACCTCGGGGACGGGAGGCTGCCTGCCGCTCGCGGGCGCCGCTCTGTGTGCTGCGTGCAGGCGACGCCCCGAACGAAGGTCGTACGTGCCCGGGAGCCGTGGGAGGAGGAGCGGACCGGGACAGCCACCTGCCCGCCCGGCGCAGCGCCACCCCGGAGCCCCGGCCTCACCTCCCGCGCGTCCCGCTGCAGCTTGGTGCTGGCCTCCTCCGACCTGATGAGGTCCTTCCTGGCAGTGTCCAGGTCCTCCTCCAGCTCCGCCACGTGCGAGGACAGGGCGGCCAGGCGCTCCTTCATCTGGCCTTGCTCCCGCGCCTGCTTGTCGATGACCTCCTGCAGCTCCACGACTTTCGAGAGGTCTTCCTCGTGGCTCAAAGAGCCATCAGAGGATCTCTGATGGGGGAAAGTTCTCAAGTAGCTTGTTTGAGGAGCTAGGAAACCAAGTACTTCTGGGAAACTGGTAGAATCAAAACTGATTTAGGTGCCCTGGCTGGTGCGGCTCAGTGGACTGAGCGCCCGCCTGCGAACCAAAGGGTCGCCAGTTCTACTCCCAGTCGGGGCACAGGCCTGGGTTGCGGGCCAGGTCCCCAGTAGGGGGCGTGTGAGAGGCAACCACACACTGATGTTTCTCACTTTCTTTCTCCCTCCCTCCCCCCTCCCTAAAAATAAATTACAGACAGATTAATAAAAGTATCTTTTAAAAAACTGATCCACGCCAGCTGCTGGACCACAGCATGTGCACGAGCGAGCACTCGTGAGCACGTGAGGGCGTGGGGAGCCGCAGCTGCAGCCCTGCCCGCAGCCCTGCGCACACAGCAGACCGGGGAGCCCGGAAATCAGAGGGAGGCACAGAGCAGCCCCCAGACTTGCCTTTCCGTTCGTGCTTGGCGTGCTTTCTTGTTCGTGGTTCATGTCAAGCACCCCATCCGCCAGTGTTTTTTTCTGATTGTTCTGTTCTTTAAGAATCATTAGCTAAAACCAGAAAGTGGAATGTGAGAGTAAAGGAATAAGTACAGACAGCAGAACTCCTTTTGGAAAAACACAACTATGAACTGCGAACACAACATAGGAACAGGTTTGTGGTGATGCTGCTCATCCTGAACGTAACTCGGTTGATAAAATCAGAACTTATCATCTACTGGACAAACGAGTCCTTAAGAGACTCTCCCACTGTGAGATAAGACTCAGTTCACCAGATGCTGGAAGGACCCGGAGGAGTCAGTCCTCAGGCAGAGAGACCAGCGCCCTCTGACACCCACTACTCTGGTTTTCAGTTTTTTTCAAATTCAGACGGAAGACGGAAAGCCCTCACGCGAACACGTGATGACGCATCAAGCTTACCTCTTTGTGTGTGGCACCTAATTCTTCTTCTAACAAGCTACACCTTTCAAGTGCTACCCGTAAGCGCTCTCGCACCTGGAAATTAAAGGGGTGGATCTTGTGCAAACATGTATTGAAGTCTAAACGAACAGTTACTCTACTACACTATTACTGTAATACAACGTAATAGAACAACGTAACGTTTTTCATTGACGATAATGTTTGCCTAATAGCTTCATAACTAAATTTTAGAAAAATATTCCCCCTAAATATACTATCCAATTCTTAATAACAAACCAAAAAGTGAGTATTATGCATTTTAAGACACTAACGCCAGCTAACACTTCTTAACTACGTGGAGCCGTCTTCCCACACGGACGGTTCAGAAGAACCTGCAGAACCGCCCCGTGGCGCACACGCAACCCGCCTGGTGACACCGCCCGTGTGCAGGTCCGGAGCCACCTTGGAGCTCATGGTACCTTTTCATCCAGAGCTTTGTGGTGTTCGAACAAGGACTTGAGTGCTTTGAGGACTTCCACCTCGCTGGACACGCCCGCCGGGGACTGGGCCTGCCTCTTCACCACCGTCATGCGCAGCGAGCGCTCGTGCCGGGACACCAGGCACTCCAGGTGCTCCAGCAGCAGCTGCAGGGAAGGCCAAGGCGGGCGGGTCACGGAACACTCCGGCACCCTCCCTGAGTCTGGGCAAACAGCTCCCTTCGCTCTCGTGCCAAGACGAGCTGGACCCCCCCCATCCCGTGTGTAGTCGGACACAGCGCCCTCGGACGTATTCCAGCACCGGCCCTTCTCGTCCCGAGTGGGGAGCAAGCCCGAGCACACGGCCAACCCAGCCCGGGGTCTCGGGGCGCAGCTCTGGAGGCGAGGCTCCGCCAGAGGGAAGGTGGTCCTGGGAGGCACCGGCGCAGGCCCGGCGGCAGCCCCAAACCGAAGGCCGGTCCAGCGAGCCCTTCTACTGACCCGGGTGTTGTTTCTCTCTGCTTTCAGCTCAGCGATCTCCTCCTCCCGCTCCAGGAGCTGCTCCCGGCACACGCTGAGTTCTTTCGTCAGTGCAGCAAACTCCTGGGGAACGAGGGGAGGGAAACGGGGGTGGGGGAGGCAGGCCTTCAGGACAGACTCTCCTCCAGCCCCACCTGCACAGAGGCCGCCCCGGCCCTCGGCCAGCCAGAGGAACGCCGGTCACACTCCACGGAAGGAGGGGTCCGACCACGAGCCCAGGACCACACCGGCCACCTGAACGCAGACCGCCTGTCAGGTTTTCAAAGGAGCAAAACTCCTCTGGAATAATTACAATGATGTGCCAACATTTCAGTATATTTTAAAATTCTCTCTCTACAGGACAAAGAAAGGATAAAGGTTCACTTCGTCAATCTGACATTCAAAATACGAAAAGTGGCTGATTTAGGTAATTCTACACAATCGATGTACAAACAGGTGGCATGCTAAAGTTCATCCATAAATTAATTCTCTGGAGGCAAAGTCAACTTCGCCATAGAAATCGCCCACTCCTCAGAACCTGAAGGACAGGGCTGGCCCCAGAAGCCTGTTTGACCCAGGATGCAAAAGTGAAATACTTGAAAAGCAGGCGAGAAGAATAACATTAAAGGATTTACTTTTTCTTGAATGCTCTTATTTTGAGAGGAGCAAACTAAAGGGTGCGGGCGGCCGACAACTGAGACCTCCGAGGACACCTGAGGGTGCTGCCGCGGACGGAGTGGCCTAGGGCCACTGCGGCTGTGAACCGCACTTCACTGACTGTGCCACTACAGCTGTCCCGATGCCCCCGCCACCCCCACACCGCTGCTGCTGTCGGGGGTCGTGCATGCGAGTTCTTCGGCCGCTCCGTTTCCTTCCTGTGCTTGACACCGCCCTGGCTGTTTCATGCTTCTCGGTCCCCGCACCTCTGCACCCACCCCCCATCCCCTCCCACCCGGCAACCGTCCGAACGCTCTCTGTGTCCCTGGCCCTGGCCCTGCTCTTCTTGTCGGCTTAGTTTGTTCCCAGACCCAGGTGTTCACAGGTATGCGCCTGTGCCATTTTGGTGTCCACAGTTTCGATCCTCTTCCTGCGTAAGCCCCGCCAACGCTGCACGGAACAACGGCTTGATGACGATGAGTTCCTTCCGCCTCTCCTTACCTGAGGAGCTTGTCCCCTGCCCTTTGCCTCTGAATGACAGCATGGCTGGGTAGGGTCATCTTGGCTCTTGGTCCTTTCAGTATTTCTGCCAACCCTCCAGCCTGCAGTTTCTCTCGATGATTCAGCTAACAATCCCATGGGGTCTTTCTTGTAGGTAATTAACCGCTTTTCTATCGCTAATCTTAAGATTCTCTCTGTCTTCAACCTTTAGCATTTTATTTATGGTTCCAGGAGGGGGTCTCTCATGTCCGTCTTGTTTGGGACTCTGTGCTTCCTGGACTTGCATGTCTATTTCCTTCACCAAGTCAGGGAAGTTTTTTTCACTAGTCACTATTTTTCAAATATATTTCCAATTTCGTGCACTTTCTCTTCTTCCGGCACCCCTCTGAGCTGGCAGGTGGATGCCATGTCTGAGATGCCATCGACCCGGCTAACACTCTTTGCCCCGCCCTGGAGACGCCCTGAGACGCTGCCCCGCCTGACTCAGGGCCACACAGGAAGTTAACGGTGGCATTTTCACATGAATAGCTGCTCTTGGCTCAAGATGCACAACTTCCTAAATTCTATCAAACACGCATCAGCGAGCCCCTAGGCCCGTTAACCCTTGGTAAGTGGCCCCAGGCCCGGCACTAGCAGAAGCCAGCCTAGATTCATAGCTTGGCTTCGCCTTGGAACCTCCAAGCCCAGCACAAGTAGCCGCCACTTCATATTGCTTTATAGCTCAGGCAGGGTGGTCCCTGGCAGAACACAGTGGGGGCTGACCTTGGCCTGTCCCCTTGGCTGACCACCCAGGAAACCGCAGAGCGTGTGCACCCAGTGGACAGCTACAGACCACGTCAGAGCACCACCACCCTGCCCCTGCACAGCTGACCCTCCACAGAGGGCAGAGGTTGGTGGTCTGTGGTCACAGCCAGTCCTTGCAGCTGATGGGTAAGTCCCTCCCATCGACCTGCCAGCAGCAACCAGGGCTCGACTGCAACACAAGGGTGAACTCGGTCCACACGAAGGGTGTACCTCGAGCACCCAGCTTGGGGGGCAGGAGAGGCTGTGCCACTGGACCCCACAGGACACCTGCTGCATCAGGCCACACGACCAAGATGTGGAGTCAAAGCAGCTCTGCCTGATGCACAGAAACAAACACAGGGAGGCTGCCAAAATGAACAAAGAACTAACCGAAATGGAGAAAAGCAACGATCAGAGGCAGAGTCAAAACACTGGTTATGAGGACGCTCCAGGGGCTCAGCGAGGACCTCAGCAGCAGGAGAAGACCCAGGCGGAAACGAAGGACGCGCTAACTGAAACAGAACAGTTCACGGAGACAGCAGGGGAGTGGGTGAGGACGGGAACCCAGTCAGCGATCTGGACGTCAGGAAGCAAAAATGAGCAGTCAGAGCAGCAAGAAGAAGGACAATCCGGAGAAGCAAAGACGGGGCGAGGCGCCTCGGGGACACCCGAGTGCAATGTAGGCAAGACTGGGGGGCAAGCGCCCAGGAGACGCAGGGTCCAGACACGCGGAGGCAGACTGACAGATCTGCTGGCGGGCAGGGCGGGTCTGAGAGGCGAGGAGGCCAGGAGGACTGGAAGGGGCTTGGCAGCAGCTCCTGCAGGATGTGCAGGACGCAGTCACCGCGTTCTGAGAGGGGGCGACTACGGAAGACCACGTTCTGAAGGCAGATCTGAAGGTGCAGCCTGGGACTTGTCAGTCTGAGATGTTTCCAGAACTCCAAGCGGCAGTGTCTTGCGAGAGCTGTGGCCCCCAGCCTGGAGCCCTGGGAGTGGGGGGAGGGTGTCGGTTTTACCCCCGCAGCCCCTATGTGCAGGGGAGAAGGAACGAGGCCCGAGTCCTGCGGCACCGGCACAGGGACTGGGAGGGGAGCGGGCCCCAGCGGAGCGGAGAGGGTGGCGGGGTGGGCAGGAGAACCCCTGGGGGAGTGGGGCTCCCGGGAGCAGCGACGAGCGGGTGAGATGAAGGTGGTGCCATCCCAGACAAGCGGGTGGATGGTGACAGTGACACAGCAGTTCCGGAACGGGGCAGGATGGAAGGCCAGACTGGACTGAGTCGGGAAGAGGACGGAGGACAGCAGCGAGGACACAGGAGCCCTTCGAGAACCTGCGCCGTGGAGGGGAGGAGGGAGACGGGGCAGCGGCTGCAGCAGATGCGGGGACCGAGGCAGACGCGGGACTGGCAGAGGGTCTGCCGTGAGGAGCCGAGACAGGTCGGGTCACCCGGGTAAGTGCAGACAGAGCGTGGCCTGTCCCGGAAGCACAGAGCTGACCCCCAGGAGGCGAGGAGGCGGCCGACTCGACAGGGGAGGAGGTCCACACGCAGGCGGGAGCTCAGGACCACCTCCTCAGCCCGCTTCCGGCCTCACAGAGGCGCCCAGTCTGAGGATGGCGAGGAGCCCATGTGCAGGGGAGACACAAAACCACAGGTAGGACGACGGTCACAACAGAACAGCAACGCATCTGCGGCAGCACCTGGGCCCACTTCTGGTCACTCGTGGGTGTGGACGGAGGACGGACTCCGCAGAGGTCTCTGTGGGACGGGCAGGTCCAGGGACGCACAGAGGCGAGGGCACTGAAGGGCCGGCACGGTGGCGGCGGAGGCGGCCACAGCATCCAGGGGAGGGAGAGGGAGCCCTGAGGGCGGAGGGGTGCGTGGCAAGGTGGTGGACTCACAGGACACAGGTGCGAGAAGGGCTGAGCATGTTTCGTTTCTCGAAGCTCTACTCCGCTGTGAGCAGATCCCACCGCCTGCACACGTGACACCGAGCAGAAGCGGAAGGAGCGGGGCCCCAGGGCCCGGCATGGGCCCGGCCTGTGCCACAACCCAGAGCCCCGGCTCCAAGGCGGCAGGGAGGTGGGAAGGGCCCCACGGAGCCCCGCCCTCACTCACGGTGGGGTCCTCCCGCGCCCCTCCACCACCAGAGGAGCCCGGTCTGGTCACCCAGTTCCCCTCTGCTTTCCCAGACAGCCCCAAATGGCCTGCCTTCTCCTAGTGACAGAATGTATTCAATTCCTGTCATTTTGGTAAAAATACCAGTGTTTCTTAAAATAGACTCACTGGCCGAAAGCACCCCTGATAGCCGCACTGGCTATGTGAAGACAAGCTTACAGACTCACGACTGCCTCTGCTCTGTGAAGGGGAACTCCCTCTGCTCAAGGGGACCCAAGGAGTGAAGGAAGTGTCGAGGCAAACGCAAACCGAGGAGCCCAGATACACAGGAGACAGGGACTGCCAGTGTGGGACTCCCGCGGCACGTCCGGTGCCCACAGGGGTAGCTGTCACGGCAGGACGACCAGTGCGGCCCTCACCACCCCACCACCCAGGCCTCCGGCCCTGGGGAAAGCGTTTAAGAGATACCGTAAGCCCAAGGGACTGCTGGGTTAAAGTGGCGTTCAACTTACTATGGTTCAAGGTGAAAGTATTTTTGGAAACTGAATAGATACAATCACCACTGGAATATTTTCATTTTGAAGTGTAAGTGTGAGCAATACACACTGGTATTTATTTCTGTTTGGCACTTTCTAGGATTGAGAAGAGGAAAAATAACATTTAACCATTAAAATCAGTTCAAGAACTTAGTTCCACATAATGCTTAAAAAATGTCGCTATTTAGTAACTTCTGGACCAAAGGCTCAGGTGTGGGTAACAGGTTCAGATAACACGGACCAGACGCCTTTGATCGAAATCCACGGAGTCCCATCTACAACCGACCCCTACGGCTCGGATGCAACATCTACCCCAGAGCGATAACACCCTCTCGTCCCCGTCACCCCAGCAGCGCCCCCCACGGGGTCCAGACCCCTCCTCTGTCCTTAAGTGGCCCCATGTTCCGTTTCTGCACCTTCCACTCCCTCTCGTCTCCACCAGCAGCTGTTACGCTGTCCCACAAGGCTGTGGGCTGCATGGTTCCGACCACACGGCCCTCTGGGAGGGCAAAGCAGGAGAGACAGCGAGCGGCTCAGCGGGTGCCAGGGTGGTGGGGGGAGGAGCAGGGGGGTGGGGGAGGGTAGAGCAGACCCCCAGGGCAGGGGACCCACTCTGCCTAACACCACAGTGGTGGACACGTGTCCTTGCCTGTCTGCCCAAACCCACAGAGCAGACACCACGGAGAACAAAGCTCACATCAGCAGTGGGCCCTGCCCATGCTGTGCAGATGCAGGCTCACCGACTGTGACAAATATACCATTGGCGGGGGGGGGGGGATGCTGGGGAGGCTGGGGGGCCAGGAAATACAGGGGAAATCTTTGCACCTCCCCTGAATTTTGCCATGAACCAGAAACCTGCTCTAAACATAAACTAACTACTAAAAGCAGACCCTGTGCCTCTTTCCTGAACTCCGGCCGAGCAGCAGAGGGGATGCATTAATGGGTCCCTAATTCCAAGCCGCATCAGCGGGGCAGGCCCTGGAACCTCGCTGTTGGATCGGACATGGTCTGTCTGCCGGCAACAGTGGCGCTGCCGGGCAGTAACGACACGAACCCGGCTGAGCGCTGTCCTACCAGCCCACTCCGAAACAGGTCACTCTGAGAATTTCACGTTCTTTACTCTCGAGGGGACGGCACAACCTCGCTGAAACGCTGACGTGAGGGTGCCACACAATGCGGGGCCCGGCAGGAGCAAGGCCTGCTGGCATGTGCTGGGCAGGGCAACAACATGGGTGTGAAATATCTAGTTTGCGTGAAATATCTATAGACCTAAGATGTTTCCTGATTTTCCTTTGTTTTTGTGTATTTTATTGACTGCACTACTATAGCTGTCCCATTTTTTCTCCCTCTTTCCCCCCTCAGCCCTGCACCCCCTCCCACCGACATTCCCCCTTAGTCCATGGTCGTACATATAGGACTTCTTCAGCTTCTCCATTTCCTACACTGTTCCTAAC
>PVIA01010801.1:0-49370 GCA_004024845.1 Tonatia bakeri
CAGGGAATGTGGACATGGTCATTTCTTCCTCAAGCATATACTCAGTGGTGGTCATCAGATCATGACCTAGGGGCAGCATGGAGTGATGGAAGGAGTCCAGGTTCTGCAGACCTGGTTCAAACCCTGGTTCTGCCACCCGCTGCCTGGATGCCTTGGTTGCCCTCAGCCTCCTCAGTGCTCCTCACGTGCTAAAGTGAGACTGCTTGTCCATGTGCTCGGCACAGTCCCTGGCGTGTAGTGGAATTGTGGACGCTAGTCACATTGTCCCCAGGTAAGGGAGGGCAGCTGCGATGTCCCCATCTTCTCTCCTCTTTCCAGGGCCCCAGGAAGTGCTGGGGATGCCTTGTTGGGCACCTCTGGAATTTGCTCCCAGCCTGCAGAGCGGGATGACACCCAAAATTCAATTCTGAGTCCCTGGAGCCCAGAGTCCTCAGTGGAATTTTACAAGTAGATCTTATTTAATAAAAGCAAAAGATGACTTTTATACTATAAAATATAACCTCCCACCCATTGAGGACCAGCAGTGAATTCAGATGGCAGAGTGTTGGAGTTACTGGTGATGGAGCATCGCTCAGCGGGGTCGCCTGGCTGAGACACCTGCCGGGAGCCCCGTTGTCCGGTGGGGAGAGCTTCGGTGGTGGAAGGTGCGTGGGTTCCCAGGTGTCAGCCCCCTGGGCTCACACTCCAGCTCAGCTGCGCATCAGCTGCGGAACCTCAGGCACATCACTCTGCCTCTGCTTCCTTTTCTGTGAGTCCACCCGGCGCTGTGGCTCTCAGACCCGGAGCCAACCGCTGCCTCCTCGTTCTTCCCCGCAGGTGTTTCCAGTGGTGCACGAGACTGGCCGAGGGCCCACCCAGCGGAGCTTTGGACACCGGGACAGTGAATGGTGAGGGGCTCCTGTGGTCTGAACTCCTGCCTCCGAAGGGCACCAGTGCGGCCCACCGACAATGTGTGGGAGCCTAGCATAGCTGTCCCCTGGGTCTTGGGAACATGATTGGGACCAAGTTCATGGCACTATGCTCCTCCCCTTCATTGCCCTTAGCATCATTGGGATTTTTCCATGATAAAGGAAATTTTTGACGAACATTTATCTCCCCCACTAGACTGTAAGGGGAAAGGGAGGGTCCCAGACAGGCAGCAAAACATGGTTGTTGTCCAGAGGACAGGTGCTGAAGTTGAGCTGACTTTCAGCCCTATGACTTTGGATGAGTGGCTTAAACACTCTGTGCCTTGGTTTCCTCATTTGTAAAATGGGGTTCTTTACCTACGTACCTCACTGAGCTTTTGCAAGGATGAAGAGAGTTTATATATGTCAAGCCTTCAGAATGGTACCCAGTATGGGAGAGGTGCTGGGCAGCTTTCGTTAAACAAATAAAATAGCAAAGCAGGTGGCTGTTAAACTACAGAACCAGCCTTGCTCATTGCCAGGGAGAATCCCGTCGGTCTTACCGGTGTCAGTTAACCTGTCGTAGCCAGTTCCAGTCAAGATTCCTCTAACACCCCCATTGCCCCTTGCAGAGAATGGGGGACAAGGATTATAACAGCTCCTCCCTCTATGATGAAGACTACGTAGAAGATCCTGACATCATGGTTGTGGAGGACTTTCACCCCCCAGAAAGCGGGGCGATCACAGTCTTCCTGGTGGTGATCTACAGCATCGTCTGTTTCCTCGGGATCCTGGGCAACGGCTTGGTGATCTTCATCGCCACCTTCAAGATGAAGAAGACGGTGAACACCGTCTGGTTCCTCAACCTGGCCATCGCAGACCTCCTGTTCAACGTCTTCCTCCCGATCCACATTGCCTACGCGGCCATGGACTACCACTGGGCTTTTGGGACAGCCATGTGCAAGATCAGCAACTTCCTGCTCATCCACAACATGTACGCCAGCGTCTTCCTGTTGACGGTCATCAGCATTGACCGCTGCGTCTCTGTGCTCCTCCCGGTCTGGTCCCAGAACCACCGCAGCCTCCGGCTGGCCTACGCGGCCTGCGTGGTCATCTGGGTCCTGGCTTTCTTCTTGAGTTCCCCCTCCCTTGTGTTCCGGGACACGGCCAACGTGCACGGGAAGATATCCTGCTTCAACAACTTCAGCCTGTCTGCGGCCGGCTCTTCCCCGTGGCCCGCGTACCCGCACCTGGACTCCGTGGGGTCCCGCCGGTACATGGTGGTGACCATCACGCGTTTCCTCTGTGGCTTTCTGATCCCGGTCCTTGTCATCACAGCCTGCTACTTCACCATTGTCTGCAAGCTGCGGCGCAACCGGCTGGCCAAGACCAAGAAGCCCTTCAAAATCATCGTGACCATCATCATCACCTTCTTCCTCTGCTGGTGCCCCTACCACACCCTCTACCTCCTGGAGCTCTACCATACCGCTGTGCCCGGCGCCGTCTTCAGCTTGGGCGTGCCCCTGGCCACTGCCATCGCCATCGCCAACAGCTGCATGAACCCCATTCTCTATGTCTTCATGGGTCAGGACTTCAAGAAGTTCAAGGTGGCTCTCTTCTCCCGCCTGGTCAATGCTCTGAGTGAAGACACGGGCCACTCTTCCTTCCCCAGCCACAGGAGCTTTACCAGGATGTCCTCGTTAAATGACAGGTCCTCGATGAATGAGAAGGAGACCAACATGATCTAGGCTGGCCTGGAGAGCCCTGCAGATGCTCCGAGCCTTGGTGTCCAAATCTAAGGCTTCTCAAGACCGCGGCAGGAACGTCTTCAGCACCCACCAACGGCCGCTATGTTTTGCATGGGGCTGAACAGTGTTTTGAGTGGGGTGTCTGGGGCTTGGAACCCCTTCCTTCCAGTGGCATGGGGGACCTGGCATGACACATGGCTCCCAGCCTTGAACTAGCATCCTGTGCTTTTTGAGACACCAGCCTTGACTGACACAAAGCAAAAAAGGGAGAATTCTCACAAGCACCGCCCTGAACTGTGACCAGCACGAGACAGGGAGATCGTGCTGCCCACTGTGCGCTTCCCGGCAATGACACGCATACTCTATGCCGCAGGGGCGTCAAACTCATTTTCACCGGGGGCCACATCAGCCTCACGGTTGCTTTCAAAGGGCCAAATGTCATTTTAGGACTGTGTAAATGTAACTCCTTAATAATTAAGTGAGAGCTCAGCACTGCTGACGGGTAGAAATAAGGTGCTGGGCCAGATAAAACAAGGTGGGGGCCGGATTCGGCCTGCAGGCCTTGTGTTTGCCACCTGTGGGCTATGGGCACCATTCCTGGTGGGAGAGAGGAGGTCAGAGCAAGCCAGCATGGCACAGATCACGCCTCTCCCTGCACGCCTATGCTGTAGCCAGCCAGAACCCACCACTCACGCCATTCCTCTGGGTCCAGGCATGCGGAAATGCACAGGTTTCCTGGGAGAGGAAGGGGACAGCAGCCCATGAACTCCCAGGACCACGCACTGGGCTTTCAGGTCCCCTGGGAAGACAAAGAACAGGTCCTGAGGGGTCACGTGGGCTCTTTGTGAGGGCAACACACGCAGGTGGCCATGAGGAGTCTGGGGAGCAATGGGGTGAGAAGAGGAAAGGGCTTTCAATGGGCGTGGCATGAAGCAGCTGGCCTAGACCCTCCCTGGGAGAAGGTGCTTTCTGCTGTAGCTATTCTGGGGGTGGGGGTGGTGCTAGCCCTTCCCCCAACCCCTGCTCTCACTTTGCATTTGCTCCTGTTGGGGGGTTGGGTTGAGGGTGTAGCTTCACCAGCAGCCCCCACCCCATCCCAGGGACCCCTCTCTCCTTCCCTAACCCACTGGCTCTGGCTGGAGCCGCTCACAATGAAACACTCCTGGGCGAGAGGTGAGTAAGGAGGGGTTCTCCTCCTCATCCTCAACTTCCTCACAGCCTTGCCAGAGACTAGTCCAAAATCAACATCAGGAAGCAACCTGGCAGCACCTCGTGGGCTGCTGAGTGCACTCAAGGGCTTAGTCAAGGTCATGGAGCGGAGTCTGGAGCCTGATTTCTTGAGCTGTGTTTCTGGGATGCGGGTCCTGGGGTGTTAGGGCACCGAGCTCCTGCGGGCAGCCCTGCAGCCTTTCCTCGCCCAGCACAGCACCCTCCTGTGCCGCAGAGTCCTTCTCCCTCTCACGGACGGCAAAGCTGAGGTTCCCAGGAGGCAGGCGACTCGCCCAGCAGTATGCAGCCAGCCAGGGGCTCTGTGCGGCCTGTAGAGGATGTGCCTGCTGAGAACATTCTAGACTCTAACGATAACCGACGTGTATTCAGCACTCCCCGTGATAAGCATTTTACGTCTGTCGGAGTCTGTCTGCTTGTCCGTCCCTCACAGCTGCCCTGAGTTAGGTACAATTACGTGTTATTTCCCTTTTCCATATGAGCATCCGAGGCCTCGCAGGAGGTTAAGCCAGTTGACGGAGGGCCCGGCTGGTCTCTGCCAGAGTCTGGATTTGAACCTAGATCTCTGTCCGGCTCAAATAAGGCTGCAGAGTCTTATGGGTTTGAGAGGGGCTCAGGGGTTTGACCATCAATATCTATTCCTCAGCAGGTTAATATAAATGTCTTAATGGCCTTTAAGTCAGCTTGGCGATTCGCTTTCGAAAATGACCCAGCACCGCAGAGAAAATGCTGCTTCCCGGACACCCACCCACACACGCCCACGTGGCTCCCCCTCCTGCATCCCTGAGGCTTCAGGGAGGGCAGTGGGGACGGAGACCTGGCTGGAGGCAGCCCCTCGCGGGCCCGAGGCCCTTGAGGGCCCCCCTGGGTCTGCATTCTGTTCTCTTCCAAGTCCCTCCGCCTCGAAGCCGGCCTCCACCAAGATGCAACGAAACAGATGTAGCGTCTGCAGAGCGTGGGCCGGCTCCAAGGCCACGGGCTGTTTGGACACACACCTCATTATGAGACAGACTGTTCCTTCACTTCTTGAGTCCTGGTGCTTGTGACGAGCCAGCTCGGAACTGGTCCCAAGCTGCAGCCTCCGATTGCTTCCAGCAGCGTGTACTTGGGCAGTCTGGGAGCAGACAGGGGCTTCAGTACCGCCCAGAGTCCCGTCTGCCTCCACTTCCAACTTCACAGGGGTGCAGCGACCAAGGCTCAAGATGGTGTGGGACGTGTGCCAGGTCCCAGAGATAGTCAGCAGCCAGGTGGGCCTCTGACCCCCAGGATGGGGCTGCTTCCTTGGGGTGGCTCCCCGCCAGGCCGGGCCCGGGGAGCCAGGAAATCATTGGGTCTTTGGAAAAGTTGATGAACAGGAGTGAAATCCAAACCAGCTGTTTTCCTCCTTGGGGTCAGGCCTCCTTTCTCTGGCCGCCCCACCAGTCTTCCTGTTCTGCCTGCAGCATCCCCTCAAATGCTTAAATGTCACCGTGACAGCCTCTTCAATCTTGTCTATACTACCTTCTTCTGAGGATCACCACCGGTCACACATACAAAGTCCCTGCAGTTCACAGAATGTGTTTGCCTACATTACCCCACAGGTGGCAGGCTTGCCTTGTGCCCCTGAGCCCGGGCTCGGGGGGGCCAGGACCTGGCCCATGGGGTCTCAGTGCTGCCTCCTGGGTGGGGTGGGTGGGTCAGGGGGTGCTGAGAATCGGGCAGAGGGACAGGGCAGGGAGTGGGGACAGGGAGGGGAGAGGGCAGCTCAATGGAAATGGAGAGTAACCATGAAAGAAAGGAACCGGCATCACTGAACATCTGCCACATGCAGGGATCACATCTTGTCATGCCCCCAAAGTGTCCCGTGAGAGGAGGACCATCAGACCCACGTGGGGGATGCAGGGAGCGAGGTTCAGAGTGCGGACCTCATTTGTTCAGGGGCACACGGCTCATAAATGATAGAGCCGGGCTTTGAACCAGGCCTGCTGCCTGAGCTCCCTGCTTCTTCAGCCCGTTAGAGGAAGGAGCTGGAGGGAGGGGGGCTGGGAGGGGGACATGGACTGGGTGCCGGCCAAGGGAGAAGTTTGGCTTAAGCCTGAGCCCAGAGTCAGCTCTGGGGAGGGGTGGTGGGGCTCAGGGGCCTGGACGGGTGGGAGAGGATAGAATCCAACAGTGAGAGCCCCGAGGGCCCCTCCTACTGCTCTCACTCAGTCTTTCCCGTTTCACTGACCAGGGGGCTGAGGTTCTGAGAGCCTCCCTCTGAGGAATCTGCAAAAGGACACGGTACTTGGCTTGAATGGAAGTGGCCGGTGATTCCCCAGCCCCCTCCACCGCCTCCCTTCTCTCCTGTACCTCCCTAACGTGCGACGCTCTGGTTGGAGTTGGGGTGCCCTGGGCCTGTGATTGCCAAACCCCGGATTTGGAAATTTGTGTCTGGGACTGGTATGCAGGACCAGGAAGAACCAGGAAGTCGTTTGTCTTGCTGTGAAATAATTCAGGAGGGGACTTGCTTGCTTTCTCCCTTTGAGGACAACGTTTCTCTTGAAGAAAGAGGCCGAGGCTCGAGTGGAGCTAGCGCCAGAGGTTCCTGCTGCAAACTCCCTATGGCCTTCCCCAGCCACCTCGCAGAATAGCAGCTGAGGCTCAGAGAGGCCAAGCGACCTACCCAAAGTCACACAGCTGTGTTATAAGACAGCAGGTGAACCCCTGAAATTCCCAGCTTACCATCCCCAATATTTTGAATTTCAAAATGTAGGCATCTTGGAAAAATTCCCCTCTATTTGTTTAATTTTCCTGGCAATCGAGGATATGAGACAGGTAGCGACTTACCCAGGATAACACAGCAAGCCACGGCAGCTTCGAGACTGGAACCCGGTACTACTTGCTCCCTGCTCTGTGCTCTTTGGCACCACATCAGGCTACCCGAGGACAGATGAATATCTGCACCTTCATCCAACCATCCTTTACCTGCCTATCTACCCACCTGTCCACTCATCCATCCACTCCTCTATTCACACACCCACCCACCCACCCACCCATGCACTTACATAACCACGTACATATATCCACCCGGTCACCCATTCCATAAAAATCTATTGAATGCCTACTCTTTGCCAGTCCCTGTGGTAGGCATTCACTCTCTGCCCTCATCGGCGCGTGAATTGGCTAGTGGGAGAGACAGCCAATCACTGGCAAAAACACCCTGAGTGGAAAGCAGCCTCAGTAAGGGCAACACACATATTGCAGAGGGACTTGACCTTGTCCAAAGGCCAAGGACACTTTCTCGGGGAAGAGACACTTGAGATGAGGAGAGGCAGGCACTGATTTGGTGGGAGGTGCAGGAGGGGGTGCTGCAGCGGCGGGGGGTGGGTGGGGGGGAAGCATGGGAGCAGTGCTGGTGGGGGAGGGAGCAGAGGGGGTCTGAGGGCCTGAGAGGGAGGGGCCTGCGGCAGAGTGAGTAGACTGCTTATGGAAATGATGCCCCATGCCCAGGGCATTCTGGGGAGGACGGGATGAAGCAGGTTGGGGGCTTGGGGGCTGCCGCAGCCTCCAAATGACTCTGGTGATGCCTGGATTCTGGAAGCAAAGGTAGACTGAGGGGCAAGTGGGTGGTTGGAGAAAGATTGAAAAGCTCCCCAAGCCTTTCTCGGGGGAGTGGTTAGTGGGAAACCGACCCACAGGCCGTTTCAGCTCTACAGAGGCCTCGGTGTGTGGCTATACTGACGGAACTTAATTGTAAATATTATTCAAATTTACCTCCCCAAGCACAATTATACGTCTCAGGGGAGCCCTCTGAGCACATAATAAAGCCCTATAAATAATACATATATTAACCTACGAGGAACGCGGGCAAGTTAATGCTGCAATCGTCGGTGACGGCTGTGGGGGATTTATGCAGACAAGACTCCAAGCGCTTGGACTTGGGGTTTCACCTTGGAGGTTACCGGGTTCTGTCCTGGGGGATCTTCCAGAAGTCTCTCCGCCCGGGAGATGGGGATACGCCTGGGCATGTCCTACAGCTCCTGCCCTAGAGACCTGGCCAACGGGCCGTGGGTGCAAGGACAGCTCTGGGGAAGGGGGAGGAGGCACGGGTCCGAGGGACAGCTTACCTTGTCTCAAAGCTTCAACAACAGTGACCACAGTAACAGTAGGCCATCTTCATGAAGCACGTCCAAGGTGGGGGCAGCCTCCAGCCACTTCCCTTTCATTATCTCTTTGGGTCCTGCAGCAGCCTTTGTGGTAGGGACCACTGCTGTGTCCACACACAGATGACGAAATGGGGGCTCAGAGAGGCGAAGAGACTTGCCCATTGGCGTACAGCTAATAAGAGACAGATCCCAGTGTTTGGCTGTAAAGCAACTTGCCAACAGAAACTGTCCCCTGAGGAACATCAGTTGGTTGCCTCTTGTATGTACCCAGACCAAGATCAAACCTGTAACCTAGGCATGTGCCCTGGCTGGGAATTGAACCTGTGACCTTACGGTTTATAGAATGATGCTCAACCAACTGGGCCACACTGGCCAGGACCGTGGCTGTCTTCATATGCGAAAACCCACTTGTCTGTATGTATAAGATGAACACACTGCAGGGCAAGCTCTGCATCAATAAAAGGATTTTTAAGAGTAGAATGATGTCTGAGGAAGGACTTCTCACTCCCAATGGTGCTCTGGGCAGACTCAGGTCTGGAGGCTTCTCTCTGATTCAAAAGAACACCACAGAGGGATGGGGTACTTGCGGGGTCTGTCCAAAGAGTCTCAGGAAGGATTGAGTCCTTCCAGGGGCCACCCCAGCCCTGTCCCCTGACTCAAAGGGCCTTTGATGGCTTTGACACATGCACTCAGAGATCACATGCACTTAGAAGTCAGACCACCTGGGCTCGAATCCCAGCTGCACCATTTACATCGGCTGGAGTTAGGGCCAGATTAGGCTCTATGACCTTGGTAAGCTATGCAACCCCTTCAAATCCTGTTTTCTCATCTGTAAAATGGGTATAATGAGAATTTGCCACTCACAGTGAGGATTTAATGAGATACCACGTGTAAGCACTCAGCAGATGCCGGGCTCCCACACACCACCCTCCTTCATCTAGACAGGGCTCAGCCTCTCACTGGTCTCCCCACCCCCAGGCTTGCCCCCTACAACCCACTCTCCACAAAGCAGCCCGAGCAAGCTTCTATCTCAGAGCACGCAGGGCCATGACCAGCAGTGCCCTGGAGGGCCAGGACCGCAGCCTCCACCCTCACCTTACGCTGCTCTCCAGCCAGGCCAGCCTGTCTGCCTCTCAAAAACAAACAGATCCCCCTGACCAGTGTGGCTCAGTGGGTGGGGCGTCTTCCTGCAAACCGGAAGGTTGTAGGTTCAATCCCTGGTCGGAGCGTGTGCAGGAGGCAACCCATCAATGCTTCTCTCTCACATCAACGTTTTCTCCCTCTCTCCCATCAGTGAACATATCCTCAGGTCGGGGTTAAGGGAAAAAAACAGACCAACCACAGCAACGACACTAATACATCCGAGACCGTTCCCACCTCAGGCCTCCGCACATACCCTTCCTGCTGTTCCCGGGCTGGTGTTCACGTGACTGGTGCCTCCTCCTCCAGGTCTCAGCTCCAATGTCGCCTCCTCGGAGGGGTCCTTCTTGACCTGTCCGCACTTCAAGGAGCCCCCACCCCCATGCACTGCCGGTTAGAGTCCGTATTTTATTTCCATGACAGTTCTTCGTGCCATTGGGAAGAGTTTTATTTATTTATGTGTGTGGCTGCCTTAAGCCTGTCCCCCATTTGGGGCTGAGCTCTGTCAAGGGAAGGGATTCTGTCTGCCTTGTTCACCTCTGGGTCCCCAGTGCCCAGAGCTTAGCACAGGAAAGGTGCCCAGACTTCTTTTGTTGAATGAATGAAGAAATAACCATAGGTTGAAGTTATTTTTAGCATCATCACCATTGAGTTTCATGACAATCTGATACCCATTTGTAAAATATTGTTGAGTTTTTTCCAAAGGGATGGAGCTTGGGAAGAACGGTAGCATAATCCCCATTTCACAGATATGGAAACTGAGGCCCCAGGTCACTTAGTCGGAAGCGGAGAAGCCACAGTTCTTTCCTTTGGCCCATCAGAGGCAGTCATACATGAAGGAGGTTTCCATTAATCACACAACGAGGAGGTTTCTCCTCCCTCGGCCTATTTTCTTCGAGTTGTCTGATTAATTGCAGCCTGAAAATAAAGAAGCCAGATGCCTCCCTCCTCCTCTTCCTATTGTTTTGTAGTCCTCTTCCGGCCCAGGCTTCTATTAAGGATTTGGCTGGTACAACTGTGACAACCGCAAACTTCCTGTGTTTATGCTTCCACTTTGAAATCCTGGATGGAGCAATCCACTGGGCGCCAGGTTCGCACTGGGCACTGGGCGATGCTGTGGCAACACAGCTAGATACCTGACCCCCAGGTGTCCCTGGAGCCCAGAGGCCTCGCTCTGGGAGAGGCGGAACCCAGGATCATCTTCCCCCTGGTTTCCATCATGCAGATGTTTGGCACCCATGGAGCGAACATCTGGATGATGGAATGAGTTTCTGGCATCCAGTGGTGTCTCCCAGATGCTGGTGGCACGGAGCTGGGACACGCACAGGAAGATGGGCCAGGGGGTCTCAGTCTTGGCAGGTGGCTGGTGACAGCCTGTGAGCCCCTGGTTGATGGCAGGCAGCTTGCGATGCCCAGAGTACCACCCAGGCTCCAGTGCTTTACTGGGAAGGAGTGACTGGTGTCAGAATTTCAGGCATGGGAACGGACAGCCAGTGGCATCGCACATCCATTGTTCCCCTTCACCCTCTTTGGAAACCTGAAGGGTAAACCTATCTTAATTTTAAAGACGTTGAAGCTCAAAGGGGTCAAGTGAATTTCCCAGAACCACACAGTAGCCAGACCGTGATTTTTATTGAGCACCTACTATATGCCAGTCACTGTGCTAGGCTCTGGGGATACGACAGCTGTCGCTGTTCTTACTTTTATAAATCTCACGACATATTAGTGTGTAGAAGAGATGGCGTTTGAACCCATGTCTGCGCAGCTTTGTGGTTTGCCCTCGTTTGCTCGATATTCTGCCTCCCGAGTTAAATAAATTAGAACAGAACGCAGAAAGGCTGCCTGTTATAAAGGCTTGGATCTCTCGGGAGTTGGAGAGAGAAGATTGACATCTCGGCTGGGGCTGATGGACTGAGACTGATTCTGGGCGCCGGGGTGTCATTGTCTGCGACGGCTCCTCAACCCCCCAGTTCCTCAAAATGCAAGAGGAGAGGGGTCGGATCCAACAGCTCTCTCCCTCCTGCTTCCCCCAACAGGGTGGTGCCCCAACGGTGAGACTGCAGAAACCGAGGCAGGTTGAAGGAACGTGAAATTGGGAATGGAGTGGGGGCTCCTGGGTCCCCTTCCAGGTTCATCACAGGGACAATTTCAGCTTGTTGGAGTCCAAAATGTCACCCCTTTCTGGCTTCCGGATTGTAAGCCTTGCTCTGGCCCCTGACCACAGCATCTTCAAGGATGCAGACAGCTCAGTGGAAACAACTGTTCACTCGAGGACATGCTTATTGACGTTTAGAGAGAGGAGAAGGGAGGGAGAGGGAGAGGGAGAAAAACATCCGTTGCCTCTCATTTACACCCCAACCAGGGACGAACCTGCAACCAAGGCATGAGCCCTGACCAGGGATCAAACCTGTGACCTTTTGGTTTACAGGATGATGCCCAACTCACTGAGCCACACCAGCCAAGGCTGCTTGCTTGTTCTTAACATGTCATATGACAAGGTCCTTATGGTCAGTTGAGTTGAAGACCCCTGATGGGAAACTAGTCCCATCAGAGGTGAGCCAGGGCAAGACCCCAGCTGTCCCTGTGCCCCGTTCCTTTGTTCCCTGTTCTGTCCACAGTGTGATGGCCCACCCCCATCAGCAGCTCAGTCTTTTTCTCACGTGTGGGTGCAGACACATCCATCTACATAACCCTGAGGAGCAGAGAAGAAAATCAGTGTATCTTCAAAGGCTGGGAATGTAAACGAAACAAATAAAAGTCATCATTTGCACTAGCTGGCGTTGCTCTTTGGACTGACCACTTGAAATGAACCAAGGAAACGTCACAAGAAATAAGACGACATCAGTTAGGATGGATGCATTTGGCTTCAAGTAACGGAAACCTCAACTCCAAATGGCTGAAGCCCAGAGGAAGGTACCTTCCTTCCTGTAATAAAAACACCTTGAGTTTGGGAATTAAGCAGCTGAACAATGATATCAAGCACCCAGAGTGTTCTCTCTGCTCTGTCATATTCACAGGTTAGGCTTTGTCCTGAGGATGGCATCTCTCCTGTTTATAAGATGGATTCCACAGCGTCAGATGTCCAGCCTCCAGTGGCATCGAGCAGCAGAGATGAGGACGTTTCAGTGATGTGAGGGCACCTCTCTCGGGGCCTCTGGAAGAGCTCCCCTCACATCTCTTTGGCTAGAACTGGGTCACATGGCTACTGCTCAACCAATCAGTGATGGAGAAAAGAGATGGCTTCAACCAATCAGGATCCACCCAGAAGTCACCTGGGAGAGGAATGACTGTCCAAACACAATCAGGTTTCAATGCCAGTGGGAAGGGGAGTGGATTAGGGACAGGCATCCAGGTGTGTCTCCCAGAGAAGACAGGTGATGCTCTAAAAAATAATGAGCAAACTGATCTGGGCGTAGCTTCGCCTTCTGGTTACCAGAAAAAATAAATTCTCAGATCTGAGCAAAATCGTTGTGTGTGTGTGGGGATGCTGAAGGAAACAGTTCTTAGGAATAAAGAACTTATTTCTTAGAAAATCAGAAGATTTACCCCCCGAGAGTAATGACTTCCTCTTTTTCTTTATATTAAATAATGCACCATCTTTGGCAAAAAATTAGAATATATGAACCAACAAAAAGAAAAGGAAAGTCACCTCGAACCCGAGGGATCTTGCAAGACAAGCATTATTATCATTTTAATTTATCATCTACAGTCTAGTCTGGATATTCAGACCCTTCAATATCTATCTAGCAAAAAGATTTGTATATACAGGGTCTGGCACAAATAACACCTCTTATTATTACAAACTCTTTTATTACAAAATCATATGCATGCAATTCTGTAACATAACAGTATCACACTCAAGCTCACCATATGACATTTTAGGTGAAGTGTTCAAATTAAAATTTTAAATTACTACACCCATGTTATTACCCTACCAACCACACTCCAGCAGGTGTTACTTCTGCCGGACACTGTCTATTCTGTTTGTGACATTTCTATCCTCTTTTTAATCAGGTCACCAAACGTCACCCTCTGTCGCATTGATTATTCAAGCGATTGCCTCAGATATAGCACAAGTACCAGAATTTATTTAGCTTTCCTGTGGGTGGATAGCTAGGTTGTTGGGGGTTTTTTTTGCCCTCTTTCAGAAGTATTATTGTTGTTTTTGTTGTGAGCTTCTGAAGCCTGACACGCAAGCCCTGGGAAGCTGGCGGACCTGCCTGTCCTGAGCTTTCTGCCCACCAGCCCAGCATCTAGGTCCCCGCACCCCATCGGCCCTTGGAGCAGAGGGAAGAGACTTGGAGTTTTCCAGAAAAGGTCAGCCAGCTCAGTAAAGGGGCTGGTGGGGTGCTCGGTGTTCACACACACAGGGTCTGGAATCGGGCCGGTTTCATCGGGCAAACAATGTTTCCTCTCTGAGCCTCAGTGTCCGCACCTATGAGGCTGGGGATAGAAGAGGGACGCTTCCTAGGGTCAAGTGTGGAGTCAATGAAATACTCCACGGACAGCGCTTACACGGCACGTGGAAAACTCGGTGTGCTTAAAGGGTTTCTCGCTCTCCTTGTTGTCATGTTTGATTGTATTTTGTTTTTTCATCGATTGGAGAGCCTGCCTCGGCTTTGTTATCTCTGGGGCGGTGCCTAAGGCAAGCCGGTGATTCAGGAGGCGGCGCCGACCTGCCTCGGTGATGCTCGGGGGCTGCACGTTGGGTGCTGGCTGCAATTTGGGTGTGTGAAGAAAATGCACTTTCTTTGTCTGGAGCGGATCTGGTGTTTTGGTGACATCCTTCTCAACCCCTGCCAACTCCACCCTGCACTGGCAAAAAACAAAACAAAGCCCAAAAAACAAAACCAAAAAAAATTAAGCTTTATCCATGTTACGGGCTGAATGGCATGTCCCCATATTCCTATTTTGACACCCTGACCCCCAGTTCCTCAGATCGGGACCTACGTGTTACGGCGTGATCAGGTCGAGAGCAGGTCGCCGGGCTGGGTCCTCTGATACGCCTGGTGTCCTCCTACACAGACGTTTGTGTGCAGACATGGACGGAGGAGACAGGTTAAGGAGAGACACGGGGAAGATGGCTGTCTACAAGCCAAGAAGAGAGGCCTGGGGCTCATCCCTCCCTCAGGCCCTGCTGACACCTTGAACTTGAACTTCCAGCCTCCAGAACTGAGACAGCACTTTTCTGTCGTTTCCGCCCGCCAGGCTGCGGTGTTTCACTACAGCAGCCCCAGCCGATCTAAACAGGTTCATCATTGTAGTCCCAGTGTTTGTTTTAACTTGGTTCCTGAGCTAAGTTTCCCCTAGATAGACATACTCAACTGCCTCCAAGATGCTGCCCGTCCCTGCTTTTCTCCTCGGGTGGTCTTGGGCGTGTGGAGGGTGGGGCCCGGTCGATGGGGGAGGTGGGGGAGGTATCTGCAGCACCTGAGAGCCCTCTGCCTCCCCAGTGTGGAAAGATGTCTCCCTTCTCCCTGGTCCTGTGTGAGTGAGCGAGAAAACCGTGGAGAGAGGCCTTTGCTCCAGGCTTGGCTGATAAGCTTCCCTCAGCTCCCCCAAATATAACCTGCCCCCGCCCACACCTCAGTTGCCCTCTTCCCAGCTAGAATGGGGATGGGGCAACCCAGCTGGTCTGAAGGTCACTGTGGACCTGGAGCAAAACCGGGAGAGGGAAGACCAAGTAAACACCTGGCCAGTCCACTCCCCAGAACCCTTCCCCTCTTCTCTTCCTGCAAAAGAGGCCTTTCTCCCCACCCTACCCCCCTGCCCGCCCCCCAGGCTACATTCTCCAGTCATCTGGTGGGAGGCACTGGCGTTGTAGAGGGGAGAGGTCTGCTCTTCGCCCTGGCAGAATTGATGAGCCTGCTTCTGGGCACGGCTTTTGTATGTCAAAGGAACAGAATAAAAGAAGTTGGAAAACCCGCCCTTAAGACTGACTTCAGCCCACAGCCTCGCTGCACAATCCCACCGCACACGTGAGGGCAGAACGTCCCTTCTTCCCCTTCCCTAACAGACCCTGCGTTCCTTTCCAGGAGAGACACCCGGTGCCAGTGCTTCTTGACTGTGCCACTTACAACAGGCTCTGGGGCTTAAAAAATTGTCCCAGTGATCACCTTAAGGTCAGTACTAACAACCTTCCACAATTACTGACCATTTTTGGTACATTTCAGAGAGGAGGAACGCAGGCTCGGGGAGGTGAAGCCACTTGCCCAAGGGGGCCTGGCTGGGGAGCCGATAGTGTTGGTGGGAGCTGAACCCAGCCTTGCCTGACTTTGGGCTGCGTTGTCCCCGTCGCTGCAGCCCGGGGTCTCTGCGCTGCTGTGGTCCAGCTCCTGTGCGCAGTTGCATGGGATTTTCCCGTTCACCCACGTGGAACTGCTTCCCAGATTTCTGAGGCCCTGGGGACTGGCACGGTGGGGATGGAGAGCTCCGCAGAGTGGGTGCTACTTTCTGCGATCCTATAGGGTTGCTAATGTATCTGTAATAGAATTAGCATTGCCCGAACCTTCTGTCCCTTCCTGAGCTGTGTCTCCCAGGGGCTCAGGGCTGCCAGGAGCTAGGAACCTACCCTGGGTCTTTGGAGATGTCAAGGACAGATGCTCAGGCCCCTCCCCAAACGTCCCCTGAGCAGTGCCGGCACAGGCAGTCCTGGTTCACATGGGGCTCTCACCGGCCTGACTGCACTCCACCCCAAATGCTCATTGAGACAGTGGTGATGAGCCCCCTGTTTAAAGAGGCAGAACCAGGTGCTTAGGGAGGTCCAGACACGTAACCAAGCCACATAGCTAACGATCAGCCGTACCAAGACCTGAGTCTAGGACACAGTGGCTGCCGAGCTGGCGGACCCTGGCCACCGAGTGCCTTCTACACGTTGTGCCTCAGTTTTCTCATCCGTAAGATGGAGAGGCAGAGCAGGGCTTGACTCGGGATGACAGCCCAGGAGGCGGGGGACTTGTCTTTGAGTCCCAGCTCTGTCACAGGATTTCTGTAACCTTGAGGAGGTCACGTTTTTCTTTTGGGTCTCAACCTTCCCTTCTGAAAAATGGGAAGGGGAAGGAGACGGGTTTTGACAAGAGTGCCGTTAACAGACCTCGGCATCTGATAAGTACCTACAACAGGCCCAGGGCCTTAGACATGCACCATTCTCTGACTCCTCCCCCAGGCCTGCGGGGCTGGTGTGGTGTCGCTTTAAGGATGGGGAGACTCAGGTGTGTTTCCACAGTCTTCCTCTCAGCCGGGTGATCCCTCAGACTCTGACATTCCAAGATTCCCGGCCCAGGGATTAGACAGATCGGGGCTCAAATCCTGCCTCAGCCACTTCCCAGTTGTGTGCCCTTCTGGACAAGGTGCTTGACCTCTCCGCATCTCAGTTTCTTCGTCTACAAAATGGGTCCAACCATGGCCACCTTCTGGAGTCACTGAGACAAGTAAGTGATATACTACATTTACCCTGGTCTGGCCCAGGGGAAGTGGTGCCTCTTTTTGCCTTGTTCCTGCCCACACTCCGAATGCTTTCAGAGGAACTGGCAGGGCAAGATTGGGTCTCTCCCCAGCAAAACCCTGCCCTCCCACCTCGCCTGCTGCTCTGCGCCGCCACACGCAGGTTCCAGCAGCTGCGTTTAATTGGATTTAACTTAATAGCTTTATCGATGCCTTTGGTTCAGGGGATGAAGAGGCCTCTGGGTAATTTACACATTTTTAACAAACCAAATAAAGAGCTGATAACCATAAACAAGTCCGTTTTAATTGGATTAAGGGGAGGCTTGACTTGGGGACGGGAAATCACAGAGGAGCTGGAGAAAAAATGGTTCAGAGATTTCAGATTTTCTGCTTCCTTGGGCCCCCAGAGCCCTCAGCACAAGGCGCTGACTTCCTTCTAACACAGTGCTGGTGTACTGGTGTTCACGTTTTGTTTTGTGTGGGAGATCGTAGCATTTCCTTCCCCCGCTCCCCTGCCTGGGAGGTTCAAGTCCTGTCTCTGTCTCTTTCATGCTGGTGTTGAGCGACCCATTTCTTCCTTGAAGCCTCAGTTTCCTCGGCTGGGAGAGGAGACTGTAGGAGTTTCTGTCCTGTAGGGTTAGTGTGAGAATTACTTGCTGGTGAATCACCTGCTGTGTAATACAGTCACCAAAACAGTGGCCACTAATAACAGCAGTCAGGATGAGGAGTCACAGCGTCTGCTCCCATGGGGGCTGCCCTCTCTCGGGGGATCCCAGCCAAGTAAAGAGGCAGCAGCTGGGGGGTCACCTCACCCAACCTGGGGGGCCAGGGGCAGCTTCCCAGGGGGGACAGGGCTGGAAGACTGAGTTGGCCAGGGCTGTGTGTCTCATGCTGGACTGTGCGTGCAGGTCCCTGGGGTCTTGTTAGGATGTGGGTCCCGATTCCCTGGTGCGACGTGCAGTCTGATGCGTTTCCAGCCCGCGGGGGCGTGGGGGTGGGGGGAGGACACCGGCTGCCAAGAGCCTGAACCAGCTTCGTGGGGAAGCGGCACCGTTCTTCAGCGTGACAGTGAGGGTGGTCGCGTGGTAACATCTCGGCAGTTAAGGGTGCACCCGGCGTTCGCACGTTTTGTGGTTTTGTGTAGAATGTGTTTTAATAAAGCCGACCCAAAGGAAACCCTCAGCATACAGTGGAGCAACTGCTCACATCAACGACGACAACAGCTGAATCCCTTCAGCGGGGCGGGCACTCCGGAGCTCTCTCCTTTCCCAGACTGGGGAACTGACGCTCAAAGACACCAGGCAACATTTTCCGAGGCCACACATCTGGGAAGTGAACCTGAACTTGAACCTGGGAAGGTGAAGGCACAGCCCTCGCACTTTCCCCAGGACCCCTGCCCCAGGCTTTGAGATCCGCCAGCCTGCTATCCTGTGGCTGGGGAACCAGGTCCGTTGCCGGGGGAAGATGCAGCCCTGACATCTGAGGAGCCCTCGTTTCCCCTGGAGAATGGGGCGACAGCTCCTGAGTCCGTGCCCCTGCACAAGGCAGGAAGTGGCCTGTGGTAACAAGAGCTAGCACTAAACACCACTATTTACCATTAGTTGAACCATGGCCAAGCTGTGTTTACTATTTTTTAAATTGTATTTTCGATTACAGTTGGCGTTCAGTATTTTTCTATATCAGTTTCAGGTGTGCAGCATAGTGGTTACACAACCATGTACTTTACAGAGAGGCCCTTGGACGTTTCCAGTGCCCCCCGGCCCCACACAGAGTGATCACAACATTACGGATCACATTTCCTATGTTTACTGATGGACACGGGCTGTTTCCGAATCTCAGCGATCGTACAGAACGCCGCAATGATCACGGGGGCGCCTACATTCTTTCAAGTTAATGTTTTGCATTTTCTTTAGATATACACACAGAAGTGGATTTGCTGGGTCACAAGGCAGTCCCTTTTTTAATCTTTTGAGGAAACTTCATACTGTTTCTCGCAGTAGCTGCACCCAGTCTGCACTCCCACCAGCAGAGCACAAGGGTGCCCTTTTCTCCACATCCTCGCCAGCACTTGTTGGTTGATTTAGTGACGATAGCCATTCTGACAGGTGTGAGGTGATATCTCGCTGTGGTTTTAATTTGCATTTAATTTAATTTGATGATTAGCGATGTTGAGCATCTTTTCATTATGCCTACTGGCCATCTGAAGGTCCTCTTTGGAGAAGCGTCTGTTCAGGTCCTCAGCCCACTTATTAGTTGGGTTGTTTCTTTCTGGTGTTGAGCTGTATGAGTTCTTTATGTTTTGGAGATTAACCCCTTACCAGATGCATCATTGGCAAATGTCTTCTTCTTTTCAGTAGGTTGTCTTTTCATTGGGTTGATGGTTTTCTCTGATGTGCAAAAACTTCAGTTTGATGAAGTCCCATTTGTTTATTTTTTCTTTTGTTTCCCTTGCCTGAGGAGATATATCCACAAATGTATTGCTATGAGAAATGTCAGAGATTTTGCTGCCTATGTTTTCTTCTAGGAGTTTTATGGTTTTGAGTCTTTCATTTCGAGCGTATTCCCATATATGTTGTAAGAGAGTGGTCTAGTTTGTTTGTTTTTTTTTTTTTGCATGTATCTGTTCAATTTCCCAACACCATTTATTGAAGAGACTGTCTTTACCCCATTGTTTGTTCTTGCCTTCTTTGTCAAATAGTAACTGACCATGTAGCCACTTCTGGGCTCTCTATTCTGTTCCATTGATCTACATGTCTGTTTTCATGTGAGTACCATGCTGTTTTGACTACTGTAGTCTTGTAGTATAGTTTGATATAAGGTCATGTGATACTTCCAACTTTGTTCTTCTTTCTCGAGATTGCTGTGGCTATTTGGGGTCTTGTGGTTCCATATACATTTTTGGAATATTTGTTCTAGTTCTGTGAAATACAGCATTGGTATTTTGCTAGGAATTGCATTGACTCTATAGATTGCGTTGGGCAGTATGGACATTTTAATGATGTTAACTCTTCTTATCCATGAGCACCTGGTGCCAAGAAAGATCTAGTGTCTCCTCCTTTTATTAACAGAGGCCCAGCCTCATGACCTAGTCTAACCCTCTTCACCTCCCGAGGCCCTCCCCTTGTATCAGCGTGTTGGGGACTGGGGCTTCAACGCAGGAATTTGGCTGTTAGTCCACGGTCATGCCTGATCCCTCTGGCTAGCCAATGGCAGGCACTGTTTCGAGTTATTACTAACTGACCTTCTCCTTTGAGAAATCCTCCAAGACACCATGAATAATAAGAGTGATGATAATAAAAATCATCCCTGTGCTCTTTTTCCCCCCATGTGTACGTACACAGTGACCATGCCTAGTACAACCCCCCTCATTGTTTTCTTCTGTGGTGATCCCCATTCCCGAGAGGGAAGTGACAAGCTCAGACACGTCTGGCCACGGGCCCCGGACCGCACAGCTGAGAGAGTCAGGTTTGTCTGATGCTGGAGGAGCTCCGTGACCCGCTCCTGCCCGTTTCACTGAATGGACGAGCGAGCGAATGAACGAACAGCCCCCCTTTTATTGGATTGCCCCTGCATTTGTCAGCATTGGCACTGCGGGTATTTGGCATCAGGTCATCCTTTGTTGTGGCAGGTTCATATGTACTTTTTGTAGGGTGCTGAGCAGCATCCTGGGTCTCTCAGGGAAATGTGATAGCACTTTTCCCTCCCTCTGTTTTAAAAACCAAAATATCCCCAGACATTGTTAAATGTCCCTGGGACAGAATCCACCTCCCCCACCGGCTTGAGAACCGCTGTTTTAGAGATTTGGGTTTCACGTTCGGTTTTGATTGAAGATAGGGTTCTGCTGCCTTAGTTTGGAAAATGCTGGATCAGGTGGTTTTTCATTTCCTACTCTTGGTCCCGAGAGGTCTAAATGCTGCTTGTAACGATATGCAAAACTCTGTGTGGGGGTTACGCGTGTGCACACGTTTTCCTGGGGAGACAATTCATGGTCTCATGAGATTTGTCAGCGGGTCTGAGAATCCCCTTCTGTGGTCCCTCCCAGTCTGACGATTGGACCTTTGAGGTTTGAAGCCCCTCTTCCTCTTTTCTTCCGTCTATCCCCCTCAAATTTCCCTCCCCTGTTGTCATCATAAAAGGGTCTCACGTCATCTTTTTTTCTCTGGCACATTCTCTCCTGGGGAAGAAGCTGTCACCTTGCCTCCATCAGCTGGGAGGAGTGGCAGTGGAAGCAAAAAGGAAGGAATTTCTAGAGACTCACTGAGCTGTGTGGAGTATGAGATTATGGCTGGGCAGTTGCCATGGGAACCTATAAACCAACCCCCCTTGCAGCTCAAAACCCAAAGTCATCTGGAGCACCTGCTCCCAGCCTGCTTCACGAGCGATGGCCTTGTGCCTCCATTTTCACCTCCTCCCATGGGGCCTCAGCCCCAGAAAGGCCCCCTGTGCATGTGATTGGGTTCCTTCCCTCACCCTGTGCCGCGGCAGCCTTCTCTGTGTTGCCTTGCCAGATCCGCCCCTTCCTTCTTGGCTCTGGGCTCATTTCTCCTCCTGGGAGGCGGCGTGGTGGTGAGACATGTGGACTCTGATGCTAGACTGCCCGAGTTCAAACCCAGTTTTATCATTTCCCAGCTGTGTGACATTGGGTGAGTTAGTTAACCTCTCTGAGCCTTGGTTTCCCTGTCTGTCACAAGGGAGACTCAGTGTCCCTATCTGCCAGGGCGATGATTCCATGATGTTAGACACGGGAAGCTCTTAGCATAGTGCCCAGCATGTAATTAGTACTCGAGAAATATCAGCTGCAATCATCACTGTGTATAGTTTCACGTTCCCCTGTCTTCCTGGCCAATATCTGGGCAGGGGATCCTTCTATCCATCTACCCCCACATTTGCAAGAGCAGGGAGGTTGGTGGGTGGTGTTAACTGTAATCGATATATTCATTCTTTGATTGGCTGAACATTTGCTCATCCCCTAGTCTGGGCCAGATGGCACATGGAGATCGAAAGGTGAAGACACAGTTTCTGTCCTCACAGAGCTCATGCCTTGGGGACACACACACACAGACACACACACACAGCGGATTACTGAAGTGGCCACAGCAACAGCCATGTCCAGAGCTGTGATGGAGAAGGTTAGAGAGGTCGCTGAACTTGGTCCTGTGGGTTGGGGGCGGGGCTGCCTGGAAGAGGAAGAGACTGTGCCGAGTCTCAAGGGGGCAGAGACATCAGCCGGAATGAGCTTGCCAAGTAGAGGGGACACTGTGAATGAAGACACAGAAAGACGAGATATGGCACGGTGCGTGGCTGTGGGCTTTGGGCAGTTGGGCGCTGGGGAACACTTAACAACCACCACCAAACCAAAACAAAAAACCTTGCCTGATGTGTAGCATTTGCCAGTTTCCATGGTGTAAATATTCTCACCACGGCCCATTTCGAGCTATCAAAGTGATGTAACTGAATGTGACCTTGAGTGTCTAGGTGCATACCTGGCTCTCCAGCGCCAGTGTGAGTGGGCTGCACCACACTGTGCCTTGGCCTCAGGGGGCTTCACACAGCGGGTGGGAGGGGAAAACCAGTCTGGTGCTACTGAGGGGAAGACCCGGGGCAGCAGGGCGTCACTCAGGCTGGCTTCAGCTGAGACCTCACCGCTTCTCTCTGAGCATCCTTTCGCATTCCTGATTCGCTTATTCAGGAAATCAGCAAGCATTCCCACACCTACGACGTGCCAGGTACTGTGCTAGGGACACACTGACCACCGTGCGCGGACAGCCATGGATGCGCACAGGACATTGACAACTTTACAGGCCGGGGGTCACCAAAGAAGCCATTGGTTGGCCTCCCGGGGCCCCGCCCACTGACTCCTGGGCTGCTGCTTTTTTTTTTTTTTTTTTGAAAATCTGCTTTAGAAGGTCTGGGATAAGCATTGAGCATTCTCTGTTTAGTTTCTTTCTAAAAAGATTTTATTTATTTATTAATTTTTAAAGGGAGGGAGAGAAACCTTAATGTGCAGTTGTGGTTGCTTCTCATGCACCCCTACCAGGGACCTGGCCCGCAACCCAGGCATGTGCCCTGACTGGGAATCGAACCAGCGACATTTTGGCTTGTAGGCCCATGCTCAGTCCACTGAGCTATGCCAGCCAGGGTTTGTTTTGGAAGCCCAGGTAACTCTCATTATGGGTTGGGTGGCTAACTCAGCTCTCAGAGGAAATTTTGGCCCCCGAGTTGCCTCCTCCTCCCTCTCGTCCCTCCCTTTAGGACGCAGCCGTCTTGTCTCCACCCAGACCGACCGTCTCTCTCGCTTCTGGCTGACTGTTCGTTCCCGTAATTGTTTAGTAAATGACTCTGAACACACAAAAATCATTTTGTTGTAACCCATTCCATTCCATAATGACCGTTCACTTCAATTAGCTGTCTGCGGTCTGAGATAGCGACACAGGGCCCCGCTCTGGTAAGTCACCACCTCGGTTTCAAACTGGATTTGAGGCAGCCGGGGTGCCGGGGGTGGACAGAGGGGATGAATATTTTATCATTTCCTCCTGCCCGACATTCCGCCGGTTTGCTCTCGTTTCCATGGTTCCCCCCCTGCACTCGGGCAGATTGCAGACTGTAACTTTGAGGGGAAATCGTAAACGTGCAAACACGATAAATAAACATGTTGCTCTTGCGAGGACGGATGTTATTATCACCCGGATTTACGGCTCCCCTCGCCTGCGCGTTTTGTTGCATTTTGGGAAAAGCCGAGTGAGGTTCTCACGTGTCACATCTACCAACTTTCTACCCTTGGCTCACCCCCAACCCCCCCATCACCCCCTCTGAGTCATTTAAACATCCACCCGAAATGGGGGCGCGGTTTGCCTCCCTGGAAGCGGCGAATGCATCGTGGTAACAGGTGTTTTCTTTGGGGACAGTTATTTATAGCTGCGAAAGCTGCCGCACCGTGGGGTGCTTTTGTCCCCTCCCTCCCCCTTCTCATTTCTCTAACATGGAATTTATTTGTGTTTTCCCAGTAGGCAAGAGTACTGAGTCAGTGATGTAAAATAAATCTCTCTCTCTCTCCCTCTGTCTCTCTCTCTCTCCCTCCCCCTCTCTCTCTCCCTCTCTCTCTCTCCCTCTGTCTCTCTCTCTCTCCCTCTGTCTCTCTCTCTCCCCCTCTCTCTCTCCCTCTGTCTCTCTCCCTCTGTCTCTGTCTCTCTCCCTCTGTCTCTCTCTCTCTCCCTCTGTCTCTCTCTCTCCCCCCTCTCTCTCCCTCTCTCTCTCTGTCTCTCTCTCTCTCTCTGCCTCTGTCTCTCCATGTTTTCCACCCTCCTCTGTCTTCCGTCTTTGGGACGGCTCTGGGTTGTCCCCTGGTCTGAATCCAAGGGTTGTCACCAACTCTTGTGCCACCTGAGCGAGTGAAGCACCCTCTGAGCCTCTCAGCATCCTCAGAGCTGTGCTCCATGTCTCGTGCTCCTCCTTACCAGTTTATTTTGTATTTTATCTTATTTTATTTTTTTATCCTCACCTGGGGACATTTTTTCATTACTTTTAGGGAGAGGATGGGAGAGAGGAAGGGAGAAGGAGGAACATCGATGTGAGGGAGAAACACTGATGGGTTGCCTTCCAGACACACCCGGACCGGGGATCGAAACTGCAACCCTTTGGTTATGGGACAAATTTCCAAACAACTGAGGACACTGACCAGGGCCCTCCTGACCAGTTCACAGGGAGAACTGAATGAGATATTTCTGTCTGTCTCCACCTTCTACCCCCCGTCCCCCGTGCCACCCCTACTAGGTGGTGAACTCCTAGGGACCGGGACCTAGGTTGGCTCACTGCCATTTCTCCCCCACCCCCAATCTCCATCTGTCAAAGGACCTCCTCCCAGAACCTGCACAGGCAGAATCTCCGTGGCCTCTTTGCCTTGTCACCTCCTCCTGCCCACATCCAGTCTGTTATCAAGTCCTGTGGACTCTTCCCTCAGCTGTCTCCATGCTGTCTGCCTCTCTCTGACCCGCCAGCCTCTCTGGTTTTTGCCTCCACAATGCCAAGTATGGAGAGGGTCTCAGAGCACTGTCCCCTCTGAAGGGATGACTACACAGTGTCATTACTGACTTCCCCGTCTCCAGGCATGCCCGCCCCACCCGCCCAGTACGTACTGTAATAGCTAAGGGATGGGGCAGTGAAGCACGTGCCTGCAGATTCTGTTGCTAAGGAAACCACTTCCTTGGTTACTGGCCTGGGTAGCATTTGTTTCTCTGTGTCTGCATCCCACTGAGTTGCTCCCACTCTCCAGGAAGAGGAGGAGGAAGAGGACTGGGGAGAGGACAATAGGGGTGGTGAGGGAGGAAAGAAAGGAGGGAACAAGAGACAGGCAGAGAGACAGAGAGCTCAGAGAGAGAGAGAGTTCAGAGAGAGAGAGAGAGAGAGAGGGAGGGAGGGAGAAAGATGCTGGTGCAAACCGAAGCGGAAATCAAGAAAGAAATAATGACAGAATGAGGGAGAGAGAGAGAAGGACAAGAAGAAGGTTTATGAGTAGCTGGAGGACAGAAACGAGACCACAGAAAGGGAAGTTGAGAGGCGGAGGCCATGTAAAGGAACAGTGAGAAAGGGGGTGGGTGGGGAGAGGACAGATCCGTGCAAGAGTGGCGGGGCCTCTGGGAGGAGATGGGCCCTCGAAGGACCTGCCAGCCCCCGTCCGCCTCCCTATCCTTCCCCCTTCCCACGTTGCCCACTGGAAATACATCAGCAGCAGCCTCCAGGGTTACTGGAGAAATCAGGAGGAAATCCCAGCTGTTAGCAGATGCTGGGCCCTGCCTGCCCTCCTTGCACCATAGATCCTCAGCAGGAGAGAGCCAGGCATCCCAGGCATGCCCCTGCACTGGAAGGCAAAGCTTCCCTTTCTCCTCAGGTGCAAGGGTACTTGACAGCAGCCTTGTGTGTGCGGACTGGATGTTTGGGAGGTGGTCCCAGCCGGGCGGCCCCAGTTCTGTGGTGGGCCTCTGTGGGACTTGGGCCAGTGTCCTGCTGAATAATGGGGTTGATTTCCCCCTGGAGTCGGTCAGGAGCCACCCAAGTCCTCCTCCTGCTTTGTGCCATCTCCCCCCAAGCTTCCCGACCACTGTCCAGCATCTGCTCTGTGCTTGGTGAACATAAACTCTGCGGGGATATAAACTGTCTCAGCAACCTTGCACTCCTCTTTCTGGGGTCTTCCTTTCACTTCCCCACTTTAGCGGCCCAGGACTGGGGAAAAGACCTCCCCCCACCCCCAGGCCTCCTGAGCTCTCCACTGGGTGAGGAGAAGCCCCTCCTTCCCCCCCACCCACATCCCCTGCCTGTCCCAGCTGTTCTGAGCCCCTCTCCCCCTTACCATCCACTCGGCAGGACATGCACCCATGTCCCTCCCTTGGGCTGGGACAGTCCCTGAGCACCAGCGCCTTTCCACAGAAAGCCCCTCCGTCTTATGTGGAGAGAGGACACAGGGTCCTCCTTCAGGGGTATTTGGAGGTTTGAGACTCACCCCACCCACCAGGGAACCGAGGGGCCTTCTCTGTCCCTTTGTACTCTCGGTGGCTTCTAAGCAGGGACACTTATACCTCACTCTAGTAATCCCTCCCTACTGGCACCCCCTCCTCACACACACACACACACACACACACACACAGACACACACCAAGGACAAAAGGCATGTGCAGAAGACAAGACATCCCTCCACAATACACAAGCCCCTTCTCACACCCAGGGCTCACACTCACCAGCCATCTCTTCCTCTGCACATGTGTGAGTCCACACACCGAAACCTGCACAGTCACATCAGAAACAGGACAGTGTCACACCAGCGTGGGGGACACAGACTTGGGACACGGGGGGCAGTTGACCTCAGAGACTGTTTCACACACAGAGGCACGCGGTTCCTCACAGGCAGCCAGAGTCACCCAGGCACAAACATGGTTGCGGTTGCTCATTGCAGGACGTTCTGTCTCTTACACACATGGACGCACCTGAAAACCACCCTGCACACACCTGACACAACACTCCACCACGGGAGAGAATTACCAACAAAACTCACTTTTAATGATGACATTGACCTGAGGAATCTTCAGACAGGGCCTTGGGGCCTGAGTAGGCCGCTGGCAAAGAACCGGCCCTGGGTCTCGGACCAAGAGGCTCCCAGAGAGAGCTGGTCTCTGAGGGATGGGGGCTAGGCCCTCTCCTCTTTGCGAAAGAAGACTAGAAACTAGCCTGGGGCGGGGGGAAGAAACACGGTACAAAATACATTCAGAGCCCCCTGGCTGGGCCCTGGGGGAGCCCACCTCCTACGGATGGGGGTTCCGGGAGACCCCTGCAGGTCCCACTCCCGGGCCCCTCCTCTGTCACAGCCAGGTTCCAAGGGGCAAAATGTATGAGTCATATTCCTCTTAAAAAAATAGATCTCTTCACACTCGCCCTCTCCACAGTCTCTTGGCTATTTGGGAATGAGCCTTTGCTCGCAACCCAAGGCTTCAGAGGGGCTGCTTGGGGGCAGGGGTGGCTCCAGACCGAAGAGTACAGAGCGGAGGCCTATGGCTTTGTGTCTACACGGTGGGGGTGGAGCAGGCGTGCAGGCGGGCTGGGTGCAGCCTCTGGTCTCCGGCGGGGGGAGCGGAGGGATTCTGCACCAATGCTGTCTACCACCGAGGATTGGGGACCCAGGCCCTCGGGAGTCCTTTGGTTCGCCCTCTCAGCCTCGGGGGAGCAGCGCTTGTGTGGCAACGAAAGGCCATCCCATCTGTCTCACTGCCCCTTAAAGGACTCCCAAGAGAAGCTGCCACTTCTGAACTGTGATTGCAGGGAGGGTGATGGTCTGTGAAGGCAGCGGGGGCCTCTTTTGGGTTTGGATCCACCCGATCGGGAGCACCCTGGCTCTGCCTTCTCACCTGGCTAGCGAAGGGCCCACCGGTGGGGGCAGAAGGCAGTGTAAGATCGATGTGTTGGCCCCCCCACAATGGAACGATGCATTACTAGGGCTCTCGTTCTTACTCGGATTCTGCAGGTGGCACACGGTCATCCTAGTGGAGTCACTGTCGGTGCCTGATGATCCCACGGCTACCTCCTGGGCCCCGTGGGGGAGGAAAAGGGCAGAATTCTGATCTTAGAGGTGAACAGGCAACTGATCTTTTCCCAGGAGCAGTGTGACCTGGGGCCGGGCAGTAGCCCCCCATGGTGGTAACTGTTAACCTGCTGTGAGCACCAGGGTTCCCCCACCCCACCCAATGTCAGAGACCTAAGGCTACAGAGAAACTTCCCTGCAATCCGTGACCTGCACACACGAGCAGCCTGGTGAACCCGGGTGCCCCTTGGGTGGAGAGACGGGGAGGCTCCGGAAGCTCAGCCCCGGATGGCAGAGCAGCCGGGGTTACTTCCCTCCTCGTGCCCCTTCGGGTCCTGCATCTCAGCACCTGGGTGAGGCACCCATGTCTCCGGGACCCCCATGAGCCCTCCCTCCCATGGCAGAACCCAGAGTGGTGGGAGCAGGGAGAGACAGAAGAGGGTCTGCGTGGCTGGAAGTCCCCCACCGGGAGCCTCCTGCTTCTGTAAAGGGGACTGTGAGCAGGTGAGGGTCGTGCCTGGATCTCCTCCCTGGAGGCTCCTTGGTCATGCAGGAAACTCGTCAAAGGCAACAGCAGCCAAGGGGATGTCCCCGTACCAAAGAGAGGACAGAGGGGCAGGGGTCCCTGGGGGCCTCGAGTCCCCGGCTTGCTCAGGACCCCCTTCCCCAGCCGACCCATCATCTGGGGTAGTAGTCATCGGGAACGCCCGTGAGGTTCCTCCCTTTCAGGGCCGAGTCTACCATCTTGATGTAGGTGGAGATGGCCTTCTGCATGTCCGCCGTGTAGGGGTCATACTCCAGCTTCCGGAGCCCCGAGCGCTTGAAGTTGCCGTCCTTCTGGCTCTCCACGCAGAGCAGCCGGTCCTCCCTGACGGCCACACCCAGCAGGCCCACCATCCGGCCCAGCTGGACGAACAGGTCCTGCTTCAGGTCCTCGAAGTGCACCACCAGCACCTTCTTGCCAAACTTGAGCCAGTCCAGCGTGTGAGTGGCCCACCACGGGGCGTAGTTCCTCACGAACTCCGGCCACTCTGCGGAGAGAGGAGGGCAGGCTGAGTTGGGGGGCGGGGCGCGCAGGATGCAGGCCAGAGGGAGCTGGCCGAGGTCGCCACGATTCACAGCAACAGTCACACCACTGACTCCTTGTCTCTGCACACACGGCTGATTCCTCCCCCGGTGCTGCTTCTGCTTCTGCCTGCAACAGTCTCAGGCCTTCCTTCCCTTCGGGGACAACGTTTATTGGGTGCTTGCTACACACCAGGCACAGATGCACATATAATGTAGGTTACTGTATCTTTATATTTTAGCATCTATTTATGTTAATATATAAAAGTATATGATTATAGCTATTAATTCACTTATTCTGCACAACAACTCTAGGAGGCAGGTATCACCATTTTTTTCTCATTGGACAGAAGAGGAAACTGAGGCACAGAGAGGGTAAGGAGCTTGCTTAAGGTCACATAGCTAATAACTGGCAGAGCCTGGACTTGAACCCACACATTCTGGTTTCAAAGTCTGGGTTTTTGACTACCAGACTGTCCTGGGCAGTGACAGTTGTTCTGTGTAGTCACCGTTACCCTGCGTGTTAAGAATATCCACTCATGGGGTGATAATAGGGCTGTTGTATGAAGTAAGTGGAAATGCATGTGAAGTTGTCAGCATGGGGCCCTGTACCCAGTAAACGCTGTTACTGTCACTGTCATTGTCATTATCACTGTCACTGTTACTATTACTGTCACTATCACTGTTACTGTTATTGTCACTATTACTGTTATGATTACTGTTACAATTACTGTACTGTCACTGTTACTATTGCTGTTCCTGTCACTGTTACTATTACTGTTATTGTCACTATTACTGTCACTGTCACTATTACTATTATGATTACTGTTACGATTACTGTACTGTCACTGTTATTGTCACTGTCACTGTTACTGTTACTGTCATAGTAACTGTTACTGTTCCCGTCACTGTCACTGTCGTCATTCTGGGCTCAGGCGCAATGGTCTCTTTTCAGACTCTCTAGGCTCAGGCAGGTGCCCTGCTGGGCCTCATGGCCCCTTCACCCCCTACATGTACATATACCATCCGTCTCCCCAACGCTGTGGCCCGTCAGATTATTGTTATCTTTCCGCCTGTCTGTTCCACCTTTCTTTGCTTACTTTGTATTACAGAATTGTGTGCCGTTCTTTTGGCTATTGTCTTGACCATACCTTGCTATGGTCAATGACAGGACAGAGTGCCACCAGCGTGGGAGGGTATGTTCGGGGCTGGATTTCTTGAAAGTCAGCCTCCAACACAGTGCAGGGAATTCCTTGGGGAGCCCTGGAGAGGGCCTCACAAAGCCAGCTCGCCAGCCCCCAGGGCTCCTAAGGGGAGCCAGGGAGGAGGCTGGGGACAGAGGGAGGGACTCCAGCCCCAGCTCCGAGCCGGGCTGCAGAATCCCTGCACGGGCTCTCTGACACCCTGAAGCCAGACCTGCTGCTCTTCCCAGGGGCAGAGCCCTGGGCACGCTCCCGAAGGGCGTGTCACTGAACCAGTGTCGGCATGTCTCCCAGGACGGTCTGGGGAGCCCAGCTGGTTCTTAAGAACTAAATCCTCCTCCCTTGCTGGGTGATGGATTCCCATGATCTCACTCAATGCTAATGACCACCCTGAAAAGAAAAGACTACTATTCACTTATCACCACTGAGGAAACTGAGGCTCGGGGAGGGGAGGGGACTGGCACAAGGCCTCACAGTCAGGAAGCACCATCCAGGCCAGACTTGCTGGATTCCAGGTTCTAGCCTACCCCAGGTACCGGCAGCCTCGCTGGCACTGCCTCCCACTGCCTCCCACCCAGCAGGGCTCCATAAATAGTTGTTGAATGAAATTGAAATCCCCAGCCACCACGTGGCCACGTGATAAAGGACCACGTGATAGAAGGTTTCCTCCTTCTGTGCAGAAGACATTGGAATCGGTGGTGGGGCTCCCGCTCCCCCAGAGCCCCCCACTGGAACAGCAGGACTGCTGGGGAAATATTTATGCTGGGGATAAGGACATTTTTGATCCTTAAGATAGATTATTTACAATGTATCTGGTTAGTTGGGCCCATACTGTTATAATGGGTTAAGACCAGATGTATCTGGGTGATTAGAAAAAATTTAGCATGCGTATAGTCTGTTTCACTTTTTTAAAAAAGGGTTTCCCCTTTCCTGAGTCATCTCCCAGCATCCCTGGTGACTCAGGGCAACTGCTGCTTCTGTGGCAGAAGCCTCGATGGATGGAGGTGACGCCCTGTCACCTGGAGACACACAGATGTGGACTTCGAGGCTTGGCCACCTCAGGTAGTTGCTGGAAGGGGGCTGCAGGGTGGTCCCCAAAGAAAGGGAAGGGGCCATTCTGTAGGGTGCTTGGGGTTCCCCAGCTGGTACCCCTCGCCTTGGGCGCAGGTGGGATGGAGATGACACGGCATCCTTGCTGATTGCAAAGCTCCCTGGGACGGGAGCGTGCGTTTCCTAAGCACCTACTGTGTGTCTGGGCTGTGTGGGGCAATTCGCATGCATTGTCTCCTGCAGTGCCCATAAGAAGCCTTGAGGGCAGGAATGACCAGCCCCATTCGACACACAGGGGCAGGGGCAGAGGGCCCCTCGTCCAAGGCCCCTGAAGGCATCGAGATCCAGCCACTCCTTTCAAAACAGAAACGAAAACAAAATCTAAAGCAAAGACAAAGTTCAAATACACGAGCCATCTCAAACTAAATCCTCTAAAAGGAGGGACAGGGACACTAGCCTCAGGATTTTATCTCACACCCACTGGCACCACAAACAACTCTGTCGAGGTCCAGATGGCGGAGATGGAAGATTCCAGTGCGCACAAGATGGCAACAACCGGACCAGGCCCCCGGAAGATAAGAAAGTGTGCGAAGAACAGCTGTAACCAAAGTTTCATTTCAGACAGACAAGAGAAGCCTACTTGATCCCTCCAGAATGTGAAAACTCTTCACGAGTGAATGTTGTTTCCAAGGCGATATGTTTGTTTGCGTGGATCCAAGAGGAATCTGTTTTTTCCATGACAGGACACGAAAAGGCAGTTTCCAGTTGCGGGAAACAGAACAAAGAGATCATGGGGAGGGGGTTGAAAAGTCTCTGCATGCGGACCAGCCCTGTCCATTCCAATGAGGACCTCGAAAATGGTCCAGTAATGGTCTGGGGTGCGTCATCCTGGTTTTACAGATGAAAGTCAGCAAATCTCCCGGAGCTGCTGGGGTGACTGAAGGTCAGAGCCTGTATCTTTTGAAGCTGGTTCCCAGGATTCTTACACAGACATGCTGTTTATCTATAAGCTACATATCAGTCAGAGTCCGCACTTACAGAAACAGTGTCAAAAGAATGGTGGGTGGGTTACGATGCCCCACTGCTACATATCCAAGGCAGGATTCGAACCCACGTCCATGCTAGACTGAGCCTGGCTCCTGTTCTCCTAGCACACAAACCCTTTGAGGGCTGCTGATCTGATCAGCTCAGACATTCTCCTCTCCGGATACTAAGACACGTGGTCTGTTCACAGACGACTTGGGAGTCGGACGACCTGCGTTCAAAACCCAGCTCCTCTCCACATTAGTCGTGTGACGTTAGGGACATCAGTCGATCTCCTCGAGCCTCAGTTTACCCATCTGCAGGATGGTGACCGTGCTAGACCTGCATCCCAGATGCTGTGCAGACGAAATGGGAGGGGATCTGCCAAGGCCCAGGCAGGGGGCATGGGACACAGGAGAGGCCTGAGAAGTGTGGCTCCTGCTACGATTCTTCTTATACTGTGCCCGCCCCACCCTGCCCCTGCCCCCAGCATCTCTAAGGCGCCATCACTTTAGTCAGGGCTGCCCCCACCCCCGCTACACCACGTTTGACACCCAGGCTGTTCCAGCAGCAGGCGTGCCCCCACCCCTGCCACACGGCGCGGATCCCTCGCTTGAAGCTCCTCAATCGCTTCAGTGGGAAGAAGAATAAAACTTAAAAACAAAAGCCCTTGATTAGCTCAGGATTTCCGGTACGTGGTTGCTGCCGTCCAAGTGGGTAACGAAGGCACGCCGAGCCACGGGCCATGGGCACAGGGCTGGTTCCGCCGGACTGGCGTGCACCTGGCCACCGTGCTCCCTCTTCTCACCGCCGGCAGGAACTGGGGTCTGATTAATAGCTTAACTGTTCTTAATTCCCCACGGAATCATTAAACACAGCCTCTGTTTCATTAAACAGATCCAGGACAATTCACCTTGTGTAATCATATCACATAAAACTTTGCTTTGGACCCACTCCAGGGACATTGTAAAACCAGCGTTACAGAACCAAGTATGTGTGTGTGTGTCGGGGGGTGGGCATTAGAGGAGCCTCGACCCAGCTATCGCTGAGAGGGGGGCACGGGCAGGGTGGGGCGGACATGCTCAACAGCTGGGTGACCTCTGCTCTGAGGGGGGTGACCTCATATTCTAGGCTGAGGGCGTCCAAAAGCTGAGATTCTCAAACGTTCGAGTGCACACAAAGCTTGTTAAAATGCAGATTCTGACCCAGTAAGCCTGGGAAGAGTGGGGGAGGTTTGCTTTTCTAAAAATCTCCCGGGGGAAATCGATGTGGCGGCTGGTCCCCAGGCCACCCCTGGGGGCAGCCGGTGCTGAAGCAGCATTTCTGCAACTGGAGGGCATGTTAGAAACAGCTGGGGATTGCTGCCACACGGAAGGACGGATGGACAGACAGACAGACAGCTGGGCTCTCCCCAGGGTTTCCGATTATTCTGCAGGTCTGGGGTGGGGCCTTAGACCAGTTCCCAAGTGAAATGGACGTGGCTGGTGTCGAGGCCCGCAAGGAAGGGTGTTAAAATCAGGTACCAGAGGTTAACGCAAATGAACAGGAAGGGCTGGGTGGGGACAGTGGACAGGGGAACTTGGGTTCTTTGGGGAAGGCTCTCAGCCAGAGCTCTTGAAGACCTGGGTTAGGCTTGGGAGGGGACACTGGGAGAAGCTTCGCTACCCAATTCCAGACTCATGTGGGGCCCCCAGACCCCCAACATGAGACGGATGTGCTGGAACCCCCACTCTCCCCTCCCTGAAGCCTCTTGGCTCAGCCGGTCTGACTCTCCCTTCTCTCTGTTTTGAAAGCTCCCAGCAGTCCTGAATAAGGGAAAAGAGGCTCCCAGGCATTAAAGTGGTCTGAACCTGAACTTGAACCTGAACCTCAGACAGGGGCTGTGCCAGGAGAGGAGAACCTCCGGAGGCACTGAAGGTCAGCGACCTGCCAGGTAAGAGAGAGCCCGGTGGCTGATGCCTGGGTTAGAACCCAGCTGGGTCCACACCTGGGGCCTCTGCCACAGGACCCACTCCCTTCTGGGGCTGCAGTTCTCACCGCGAAATGGAATTTAACAATGATCACGGCTGCCTTTCTTACCTCCTCCGAAACTAGATGGTTTAAATGAGGCAACGAAGGCTAAGTGTCTGCTCCCCATGAGCTCCCCAAGTGAGTCCCTCCATTTCCACCTGGGACACCCGATGCCTGGGGAGTGGAGAGCTGGGCTCTAGTCCTGCCGCCATGTGCCTGAGTGACCGTGGCAGGTCCCTGCCTTTCTGGGCCTCGGTTTCCCCAGTAAGAAAGAGGGTGAATCAGCCGCTCTCAGTCCAGCCTGTACCCTGGAAGCATCTGGGAGCTTTCAATGTGCTGATGCCCAGGCTGCACTCCAGGAACAGCCTGGGGTGTGGCCTGAGCACTGGGGTTTTCCCACACTCCTCTGCGGATTCTGACGTGCAGCCAGGGCTGAGGCAGGCCCAAGGCATTCAGTGACCTCTCGGGTCCTTTCCAGCCTGTCAAGTGAAGGCTCCTCAGCCTGGCCCTGACTGGGGCTCATTTTCGGTTTTTCTACAAATAAATAATTCAGAGGCCTCGTTCCTCCTGGGAACAAGAGAACAAATGTCGCCACCTGTCCAAGTGCTCGCCCCCTCCCTGAGAGGGGAAGCGAGGCAGAGGGAGGGACAGATGGGCGAACAGGAGCCCGGAGCACAGTTGCTGAGGCAGGCCTGAGGGTTTTCAGTCAAGGACATCACCGTGGTCCAGGCTGTGACTGGTGGACTGCCGAGTTAACACATCCCACTTGCGCTCCAGGCCTCTCTGGGCAGGGACCAGAGCTTTGGAGCAGCTGGGAAGAGGAGTGAGGCGGGGGGAGAACCCCCACCCCACCCCCACCCCCCGGCTTTGGGCTGGAGCAGCCTGGTTCCTAGGTGAAGAGGGGAAGAGCTCATGTTAACAGATGCTCTAAACTGGGTGATTCTTGTTCACAGACGGTCCACCTAACCCGTTACCATGGGTTAGCACTGTGGTTAAGAGCATGTGCCCTGGCGGAAGGCTGGCTGGGATCAAACCCCAGCTCTCCCAGCTTCCTGAAAAAGCTGCTTCACCCCTCAACCCCGATCTTAGCTTGTCCCATTTATAAAATGAGTTAATTGTGGGGTGTTAAAGTGCTCACTGGTGTGATTCCTTTACCATGATGGAGGTACAGGTGATCGTTGATATGGGCTTTTGAGACCCAGTGGGGTCAAAGGTACTCAAGATGCCAGAACTTGGGCCAGACTCCAAAGTTCTCGCCACTGCCCTGAGCTGCCACCCACCCTGCACGGAGACATGCGCCCACACAGCAGCCACCTACTCATAAGTGTCAGAGCTGAGTCTCAAACCCAGATCGTCTTAATGCAGTTCAGTGGTTAGGGGCCAATGCCGTCACTTTCCAGCTGCAACTGTGGACAAGCCATGTACCGTCTCTGAGCCTTCCAACCCAGAGTCATTGGGATTGTTCATTAAAGGGATCTCTTGGGGCCTCATAGCCACTCAGGGCCACTCAGCTGCTGGCCTTGGTCTGGATACAGGTCTCCTAACTCCCAGGAAAGAGCTCTTGAACCTGCTTCAATCAATTCATTTCAACTTGAGGACCCCCATTTCCATCATGCATCATGGGTCACAGCTACTGAGTGGCTTGAAGGCTTAACTTCTATAGAGCTGCATTTACAGATGGGATGATCTAAATTCAGGGAGGTTAAGAAGCTTTGCCCAGGAAGTGATGGAGCTGGGACTTGAACCCAGGCAGGTCTTGCTCCACAACCCATGTCCTTAACCACTGTGCTGCCGCCTCACAGAGGATCACGTGATGCTAGTGAGCAGTGGGATGTAGGAAGCGCGTGCACCATCGAGGATGCGCTTCTGGATTCCTTGCAGGAGACAGCACAGGCCCAGTGCGCTGCCCCCTGCACCCCAGAACCCCTCCGTTCCCTTCCCTGCTCTCCTTCCCCCTCCCCTCCCCAGCTGTACCTTTGCCCTTCCAGTGGGCATGCGCAGCAAAGCCGATGTGGCCGCCGTACTTGCGGTTGAACTCGGCCATGAGGGCCTTGTAGGGGTTACGGATGAGCAGGATGGCGGCATCGAAGGCCTGGATCTCCTTCTGGCCGCTCTCATGTGTCTTGATGCAGATGGTCCTCCCGCTGCGCCAGTGGTCCCGCTCACCTTTAAACCCTTCCCACAGTCAGGGGGCGGCAAACAGGACAGGTGAGCTGGGGGAGGCAAGCCATCCACCCTGCCTCCCTCTGGGCTTCTCTGGGAGTCCTCATACATTAACTCCCACATTTACTCACGTGTTTATTGAGTAACTACTATGTGCAAGGCACGGTGATGGGAACTAGGGATAAAGTGATTTGCAAAAAGGTCCATGGGTCTTACTGTTACTTCTTTTCTTTAGATAATATTTATTTCCCCCACACCATCCGCCCAGTTCTTAACCTGGGCCACACAAACACCTGATCTGCGGGCTCCCCAGAAGCTGAGAAGGGCCCTCACCAATCTGGGCTGTTGTCTCAGCCCCTCCTTCCTCTGTCTGGCCTCCCTCAGAGACCTGGGCTCTGGGTCCCCGCAGCCCACAGAGCTTGAGCCTGCACTTGGGGCTGTGGAGATCTGAGAGGGGCAGGGGGACAGCAAGGGAATGACAAAGACCAGGGAGAGGGAAGAGAAGGACAGAGACAGACAGATGTCTGAGAGAAAGATGATTGTGACAGAGGGAGGGAGAAAAGGGGGAGGAGAAACAGACCGAGAAACAAAATAGACATAGAACAGACAAAAAGACAAGGAGAGGGACAGCGAGACACAACAAGGCAGAGAGACACAGAGAAAGACAGAAGCAGAGAAAAAATAATCAAGAAAAAGAGATAGGCAGATGGACAGCATCACAGAGAAAACCACGCTCAAGTGGGACAGACATTTGGATTGTGGGAGGGAAGGTCGTTCGTTCATTCACCGATCCCCTCTGTCCTTGACTCAACAGCCCTTTGTGGGGGGTGCACCTGTTGCCAGGACGAGGGAAGAAAAGGTTGCAGAGCAAGCGGAGGCAGAGGAGAGAATGTCAGGCAGCCCTGGAGACTTAGGAGGGTGCTGGGGGACCCTGCATGGCCTGTGCTTCTTACAGAGGAGGAATCGGGTCTCTGGGGGAGGTGGGGACGTGGCCCCAGTTAGTCCAAGGGATGAGGGAGGAACTCTACTAAAGGGCTTAAATGAAGCACTGAGAGTCACGGCAGATCAGCTCATATATAAACCAGCCTCTCCTGGCCCATCACTAAGGCCCCTTTCTAGTTACTGACCCCTAAATGTCCCTCCCCACTGTCCCCTTCTCCCCACCATTGCTGCTCCTGTGATGATCCTGCAGGCTAAATGTCCCCCACCCACCCTCTGTGGCCAGGGGGGTACATCACTCATCTGCACACCACTTCTTGGCCTGGAATCCTCTACACCCAACTCCCCCACCCTGCCTGCCCAGTGCCCCCTAGATACCGTGCACAACTCTCGGAAGGGCATTTCAAGGGCTTTGCAGTATCCAGTCCTGGCTGCCCTTCCTGCTGCATGCCCCCAGCCCTCACCCCCACCCCCCTCACGGTCAAACAGCCTTGAAACTATTTTCATTTGCCAGTCACGCTGGGGCACTCTCCTTGCCTAGGCTCCGCCCACTCCGTGCCCTCTGCCTGGAACTCCCTCCTCTCCTTTTGGGTAAGTCTTCCCCACCTTCTGCACACACACCCCCAAATATATAAATCACTGGTCACAGCGCTGGGCCCACGGTAGACATTCAATAAATGCCCACGATTATTAGTATTATTAGCAGTGACATGAATACATGAATAATAATAAGGGCTATGATGAAGGAGTGCCCTGGGCACAAGGAAGATAAAGGAGAAGGACCCCTAAGTCTGCCAGAGACCTTGAGGGGGCTGTGCCCTGCGGCTGGGGGAGCAGGTGTCCTGGCAGATGAGCGAGGACAGGGTGGCGGCAGGACTGATGTCCCAGGGATAGTAGACAGCGTGTGCCGTGTCTTCCAACTACAGATCGCTCTTTCTGCCTGGAGTCTGATGCAAGAGAGGGACGGCTGAACTGCCACCCAGTGGGAGCAAATCCGGGCACAGCAGTTACCCCCACCTCTGGCACCATGTCCCCTCCCCGCCCCGCAGGCTCCAGGGCCCCGGGGGTGCGAGGGTTTCATTAAGCTAGGCATCTGTCAACTGCAGAGATGATGCAGGACAGAGCTGAGGGTTTGCCAGATTGACCAATGCTACTGGGGGCGGGGTCCCCTCTGCTTGCACCCCACTGCCAGCCCTGAACTCCCAGGGAGAGAGCTCATTGTCACCTGCAAGAACTCAGGCAACAGGAAGTATTTTTAAGCCCCTAGTGAAAAGGCAGCTGCACTCAAAGCGCCAGGCGCCTGTGACCAGCCCACAGACCTCTGCCTTCCTCCTGGTGGGACTGACATCCCACAGCTGGGGCCCGGGAACTGCCAGGGAGGGCTGATGCTCCCTTTGTGTCTCTTCTGTGTTTCTGTTTCTTCCTCTTGCCTTTCCTCCCTCCCTCTCTCTCTCCCTCCCTTCCTCCCTTCCTTTCTCTCTTTTTTCTCCCTCTCTTTAGCTAAGGTTTTAGGGACACCTTCTCTATTAATGATCAACTCTTGATATTCCCTAGGACTTGAGTATAAAAAACATAGAATCAGGACCAATTCTGGGAATATTGTGGGTCTGGTAGTGAGAATACCAGGCTCCTAGTCTAGGGCCAGGGGTCTCACTCTGACTTTGCATGGGAATCATTTGGGAGCTTTTTGTGTTTTTTTAAATTCTCACCCAAGGATATGTTTATTGATTTTCTTGATATTTTAGAGAGAGAGAGTAAGGGAGAGAGAAAGATAGAGACAGGCAGACAGAGAGAGAAACATTGATCGTTTGCCTCCCATACACACTCTGGGTGGCCAGAGGTGGAACCTGCAACCTAGGTATGCACCCTGACTGGGGATCCAGCCTGCAGCCTTTTGGTGCATGAGGGCGACACTCCAACCGAGTGAGCCACCCAGCCAGGGCTCACTTGGGAGCTTTTAAGAATTACTGATGTCCTGGCCACTCCCAAGAGTCTGATGGAAATGGCCTTGGTGCAGCTCAGGCACCAGGATGTTAAAAGCTCCCTGGTGATTCTGATGCGTAGTTGGAAACCAACCCCCGCTGACTTGGACGGAAGAGTGGACTGCACTGGTTACACGTCACTTAAAAAATAGTGTCCATACTATACCACAGCTCACACATACTATCTCACTGGCATTATCTTACATTTCGTTCCGAATCCCTGTGGGTTCAGCATTGACACCCCCAGATTATAGATGAGGAAATGGTAGCTCAGAGAGGGCAACTTTGCCCGAAGTCTCGTAGCTGATCAGCAACAGAATTCGGATGGACAATTCAATGTCCAGGTTGCGTCTGGAGATTCAGTCTCCCTCTCTCTAAAGTTGGGAGGCTGGGGTGGAGGGAGACGGTAAATATGTGGCCTGTGGACCATTCTGCCTGTGCACCCTCAATGGGCATCACTACTAGATGAACGCACTGCATTTCTCAGGGAGAACAGAACCTCGGAATCCTTCTTAACATGTCGTCCTAAAGCAGGGTTCGCTGGAACTGACACATGGGGTGAAACCTCTTTGGATCCCTGAACTAAATGATGCTCAAGGGTCCTTCTAACTGTGACATTCTGGGGTTCCCTGAGCAGGGTTGCCGCCGCAGCCAGGAAGGTTAGGATGCGGGCCAGCCACTGCCCCAGAGATTCCAGAATGTGCTTGGCTCCTCCCAGCAGCTCCCATAAAGGCAGTGCAGCTTAGCGGTTAAAAGCAGAGGTGCTGGTGACAGCCAGGTGTGGGCTCAATTTCTGGGATAAGCATGCAAAACACTCGGCTTGCAGCCTTGTACATAATAGGTGCCCAATGAATGATTGATGAAGCCAAAACTAGAAATTAATAAATATACAAAAAGTCAGGACCCGAAGGCAGGCCCTCACACCAGCCCTCACCAACCCCATCCTTTGACACATCTCTCTTCACCCTTCCTGGCTTTTCTCTCCCACTCTCTACCTCCCTCCTGCTTCTCACCCCAAGACAGACCTGTCCCTGGCTCTCCCTGAGCTGGGGCTCAGGAGTGGCTCTCTGTCACCACCAGGCTGTGGTCAGTGCCTAGTACCCAGACCGAAGCATTCACAGCCTTTATTGAACAGTTATTATGTGCCAAGCATGTGGCAGAGATCAACTTGTGAACCTTCAGAACCACCTTACCAGGTACATGCTGTTATCTCTAATTTGTGCATGATTTCACAGGACCAGAGAGGTACAGTAACTTGCTCAAAGTCAAACAGCCACGAAATGGTCATCATCTGGTTAGCAGACATGGAGACCCATGGACAAGGGCTGTTTTATACGGAAATTCAAAGCCCCTCCCAGGCAGAGCTACAGCTTCCTTGGACCCCCGACGTGCCTGGAAGAGGGCTTCGCACCCCATGGGCACCTCACCTGAGACTTGCAAAACCCCAGGGATTTCTTGCCTGTGTGGTGAGATGATGGGTGTGGGCTTCGAAGTGAGGAAACACTGGACTGTGACCCCCAATTAGCCCATTGAAAAAGATCTGTGTGACTTTGGGCAAGTGACATCTCCTCCCTGAGCCCCAGTTTTCCTATCTGGGAAAAGGTATCAACATCCTCCCCCCCTCAGGATTGCTGTGCAGGGTTAAACAGAAGCGGAGCACCTGGCACAGCTCCTGGCACCTACTGGGTGGCCAAGAGAATGTCTGTGGCCACCAGAACCTCCACCAAGTGCCTGGCACACAGACGGCACTCCACACGTGCCTGCTGTGAAAGTGAGCTTGGGAAGCGCATTAGGACATAGCACTGTTCAGCCAACGTCTGCGAACAGAGTGAAAACAAAGCAGCCACAGAACCGACGTCATTGACGTGAATGCAGATGAGACACTGACAAACGGCAGTCGATACTCAAAAAACATTTTCAAAGTGAACGTAGTTATTGGACCTCTGTGCACAGTAGAGTTGCTTGTCAGTGGAGGTCTGTGGTGAGGTTCCTGCACACAGTCAGTGTTCAAGGAAGGCTTGCAGTGATCTGAATGGAGGGAAGGTACCAGGCACGTAGTAGGTACTTGATAAATGCCCATTATTAAATAGAGGCAGGTGCGATACCCAGGACACAAATGAAGGGAAGGTACAGAGCACATAGTAGGTCTCAATAAACACACTTAGGGGAGCTGAGCAGCACATAGTAGGCGCTCAGGAAGGGTATTCCCATGCTCTCCCAGGGTGCCCTTTTGGGCCCAGGCAGCCTCCTCACCTTTGTTGTAGAGGGAGCCGTCGAAGTAGTAGCTGCCGGTGTAGAAGCCGGTGGCCAGCTCGATGAGGTGGCGAGCCCACGTGTTGCCGGCCCCTGGGAAGCTGGCCAGAGCGATGAGCTGCTTGGACTTGGCCGGGAGGAACCTTCTGTCCATGCAGCGGTTGTCTGCAAAGGGTAGGGCATGGTCAGGATCAGGGTCAGGGTCAGACAAAACCTGGGTGTGAGTCCCACCCATGCCGCTTCCCAGCCTTTCAACCCAGTGCACATGATGGAAGCTCTTCTGGCCTCAGTTTCCCCATCTGTAAAATGAGGGAAATGGTTCCTTCATTATGGGGTTGATGTAAGGGTTGGATGAGATGATGGGATTAGCACATAGTAGGGATTCAATAAAACTCAGCCAGGAGAATGAGTCTTCTCTACTGTGTCAGTTTCCCCCGTCACTGTAAGTCATTTTCTTGTCCCCGACTTTCCTTCAGAAACCCCTGAAATGGCATCCATCTACACACGAGCCAGTTCAAGGTTTCCCCCTCAGCCTCCAGGCCCTCCTGAGTGGTCTGGCTCTTGCATCCTCCCAGGCTCATCCCGTTCATTCACCTGCTCCCCCTCCCACCCCCACCTGCCAGCCTGCTGCTGTCCCCTCACTTCCTCACCTGCCCTTGCCAGGGGGACTGCTTCCCATCTTCCCACTCTCTGCTGAGTTGGTGCCCCTTCCTCCCCCAACCCCCCGGGCTATCACTAGTGGACTATGCCCATCCCCTTCATGTTGCTTATCACAGCAGTAATTAAAAAATTATTTGTTTGGTCAGAAACCCTGCCACACTGTGCTTTGATGACTCCCTAATACTTTCCATAGTAGCTGGCATATAGCAGAGACAGTAAGGGTTTCTTGGATGAATGGATGGACAGACAGGTGGATGGGTCCATGGATAGATGGTGTGGTGAATGGGTGGTTAGATGGACGGATGGATAGGTGGGTGGATGAATAGGCAGGTGACAGCTGGGTGGGTACCTGGATGCCCAGTGATTGGATGGATAGGTAGGTAAGAATAATATCTACATTGTACGGATCTTGTAAGGATTCAGTGACATAATGCATGTAATGTATTCATACACTCCAGTGCTCAAAAGGGGTGGTAGTTATTTTCCTCTGGCCCTCCACTTCCACATCTGTGAAATGGGTTGGGACGGGTGAGCACCATTCTGATGCTCTCAATTCTCCGGCTCTGCTGTCAGAGCCCGTGGGAAGGGTGCGCCTCAGCACCTCCCAGGCAGCCCGTCCCGGAGATAGAATGCACAGGGGCGATCAGCTGAGGGGGCGGCCAGCACAGGGGGCTTTGCAGTGGACAAGGAACAAGAGGGAATCCTGGAGCTTTGGTCTCAGTCCTGCCTTTTCACTCTGGGCCACTGACCTCAGTCCTTACGGAACATGAAGAGGGCGCAGGCCAACCTCCCTCCCCTGCCCTGGCTTCCTCACCCCTTGAGCTCCAAGGCTGCCCTGTCCCCACCCTCTCTTCCTCCCCGCCCCTCGCATGGGAGAGGGGGCTGTGCCCTGCTCTAGCATCTCCAACCCATCCTCACCCCCTCCCCGGTCTCCTTGCTCCATTGGTTCCCCCCATCTCCTTCCTCTCCCTCTCAGCGGGCTCCATCACGTGAGCAGGCAGACATGAGCAAAGGGCTCCATCACGGAAATCCCCGCTCCAGCAACCATTCTCGCCTCGCCCCATTCCCACGCACACCGCTGGCCGAGTTGTCCACGCCCCCACTCCATTTCCTGCCATAGTCACCAGTGGCCTTCAGTCCGGCCCCCCTCGCTGGGCCACTTGGCACATCCAATAGCACCCATCACTCTGTCCTTCCTACAGTTCCTTCCAAGGTGGTACCTGGGTACTTCCTGCTCTGTGTTGTCTGTCACTACTGGAATCCTGCTTTGATTACGTTCGTTTCTCATGGCAGTCTTTCAGGGGAGAAGTTAGAACGCCTAGATTTAACTTCCAATACTGCCACCACTTGCTGGGAGACCTCGGAAGCAGGATGGTCTGAGCCTCAGTTTCCTCACCTGTGAAATGGGACTATGGAACGCTCAGCGTCCTGGGGCTCTTAGGAGGGTTTCTCAATTCGAGAAAGTGCGTTGAGTGTTAGCACGGGGCTCATAGTGGGAGTACCATTTGACGGCGGCCGCCCACCAGCGGCCCCGGTCCCCTCCCACCGTGCCCCCTGTCTGCTCAGGGGAGAACAAGCTTCGGGAGAAGTAAACCAAGCCCTCTCTGTCGAAGGCAAGTGGGTGTCTGGGGACGGCGTTCACGGGAACACGCCGCCAGAAGGAGCCCAGATGTGCAGCGTTCTGGGGGATGGTTCTGTTGAGTATTTGATAAGGCTGGGATTACTCAGATGTCACTGAACAATGCAGCTCAAATCTGTGCGGCTGGCTCTGTGTAAATGCTACTTCAGAAAATCATAAGCAAATAGGGAATGATAATTAACGACACACGCACTGAAGAGGGATGATGTTCACACCTTACTTCCAAACGCTGCCAAAAAGTGAGGATGGAGAAACGGAGGGACAAAGAAGTGAGTGTGGCAAAACGTTGACAAGTGTCAAATCTATGGGATAAGCACACCAGTGTTCACTGTGTGATTCTTTCTGATTTTTCTGGAGGTTTCGCATTTTTGTCATAGCAACATGCTGGGAATGAGGAAGACACTGGGCCCTCAATTCCCCTGGAAAACAGGATTCTCCTTTCCAACACTGCCCGGCAGGCCAAAGCCCACTCCAAGGTAAAAGGTGTTGTTTTCGGCACTAAAACAAGACGGTTAATTTGCCTCCTAAGCTCCACAAATCAAAGCAGTGCCAGAGGCAGTATTACGTGTAGCTTTGGAATCAGACAGACCCGGGTTTCAATCCAGGATTGTCATGGCCTAGCTGTGTGACACTGGACAAGGCACTTCACCTCTCTGAGCCTCAGTTTCCTCGCCTGTTCAATGGGGCTAGTGAACTTTACAGGATTAAATGCATAATGCATGTGAGGTATTTGCAGTGTATGTTGAGTTGCTGTGGTTATGAGTGAAATCTTGGGACCCAGATTGCCTGGATCTGAATCCCAACTCTGCTGTACCTTAGCTGTGTGACGCTGGCTGAGCTACTTAACCTCTCTGTGCCAAGTTGCCTTGTTTGCAACATGATAGCAATAACAGCCCCTCTATCACTGGACTATCATGAGCATTAGATGAGTTAATTCAGTCTAAATAGTTTAGATAGTACATGGCACACAATAGGTGCTCAATAATTATTTTGTTTTCCCCAAGAACATCAGGACTTAGCACACAGGAGGTACTCAATAAAGGCAGCCACGGTGCACCAGGCTCTTGCAGTCTGATGGAGTCACATGACCTCCAAACCTCCCAGTGTGAGGCCCTGGCTGGGTAGCTCAGGGGGTTAGAGCATTGTCCCTGATATGCCAAGTGTGTGGGTTAGATCCCACACCAGGGCACACGCAAGAATCAACCACCACCAAATGCACCAATAAGCAGAACAGCAAATCGATGTTTCTCTCTCTCTCCCTCTTTCCCTCTCTCTGTTTCTCTGTCTCTCTCTCTCTGCCTTCTGCATCCCCAATGCAAAGCCTGACACAGAAAAACTGAAGGTCAGCGATGACCTGGGGGCAGGGCCCTGGGAATGAGCAGACCCACTGATGAAGGCCTGGTTCTCTGCTATTGAAAGGGCTCCAGTGTCTGTTTTATCCACATCAAATGGGTCACGGGATAATTACTCTGTGCGGGACCCTCCCCCCAGGCTGGGACAACCCAGTTCCCAGCAGCACAGACCCAGCGACACTTCTGGAAGCCCGGGAACACCGCTGCTTCCTCACCACAGGGGGACAGAGCCCAGGGCCGCACCTGCTAAACAAGGCCCCACGCATGGGCTCCGACTGGATCGCAGCCACCTGGGAAGCAGCCACAAGGGCCCATCACTGGGACCCCCTTCAGGCCAAATAGGGGATGGGCTATGGGGGCTGTCTCCGGTTCTCACGGCAGGTTTGTGCAAATCAGGAGCCACCTCTTTCCCGGGCGGTGTGCTGCTGTGTCTAGGGTGCCCCGGGTGACGGGCAGAGCACGGCCGGCCTTCGGGCACCTCTCTCCCTGCAGGTTGTGCCTGTGTGGTGCGCGACCTGCCCAGCCGTGTGCACGGCCGCCTGGTCCCTGGGGGTGAGGAGGCGGTCCAGCCCTGTGGGGTTTTGCTGGCTCTCCGGGCTTCAGAGGGCATGGGGAGTGTCCTGTGCTGTGGGCAGGGGTTGGTAGCAGGGGTGGTGGAGCCGGAGACCTGAAGGCAAATTGTCCTCGTGGGTGTGTTACTGTGGCCGGCGCCCACTGCCGCTGAGCTGTGCTCCTACCACCTGCAAACGGGAGTTACATCGGCCCAATCTGAGGCTGACGGTGGGCTTCGCAGCACCAGTGAGGTGAGGCCGGGCACAGGCCTGGGGCACAGTCCACGGTCAGTGTGCTTAGATACTGGGGTACTCCTTTGGGGTTTCCTTTGGGCTGAGTGTCCCGACAAGGCACCTCCAAACGGCCCCCCACTTTTTGTGATGTCCCCATCAAGAGAGAAGGGTTTCATCTAGACACTTTATCAACAGCCTGACCTCAGGCAAGTCCCTTAACTGTTCTGGGCCTCAGTTTCCCTCCCCGTAAAGTGGGCATAATGGTGGCTCCCACCCAACAGGAGGGCCGAGGGGGGAAAAGCAAACAGAGGGCTCCACACCGAGTGTGGCTCAGAGACAGCCCTTGAGAAACCCTAGATGCTGCCACCGCTACTGCCACCAGTGCCAGCGCCATCATTATCTCGGCCTGGTGGTGCCAAGAGATGGAAGGGGAGATAAGCAGTGAGTGTGGGTTCCACCAGCAAAGGAAGGACAGAGGCAGGAAGTGTGACTGAGAGAAAGAGAAAAAGAACTTACAGGTGCATTTACAGAATCCCAGAATCAGAAGGGCCCTTGGAGGTCAACAGTTTACAGGCACAATTCACAGAGGGGGAAACTGAGGCCCGGAGAGGGGAAGAGACTTGCCGGGACTGTGCAGTGGGTGGGTCTGTGCTGGAGACCCAGGCCCCCCTCCCAGCCCAGATGTCTTCCACGTAGTGTCACCGCCTCCATTTCAAGAGAAGAGCCACCAAGGGGGGTCTCAGTATGAGGGGGACAGTTGAGGGTCCTTAGAACCCACACCCTCTTGCCTGGGACCCTCTGTCGCCCATCCAGGGTCTTTAAGTCTGGCCAAGTTCACCAGCTCGGCCCTCGGCCCTCTGCCCTCTGGCCTGCGCGGTCTGGGCGGTGTGACGTGGACTGACCAGGGCGCCTCTGGGAGGGAGGGGCACACCGGAGGGGCCTGCCGGGGCGGCCTGGCCTACCTTGGACCTGCGTCTGGTACACGATGAAGTAGCTGGCGGTCCCGCAGCTCTCAAACTCCTCCGCACTGCACTTCTGGGCACAGAGCTGTTCGTCCTCCCTCTCGTGCAGGGGGAACCGCGTGGTGGGGAACCCACAGTGGCAGGCGGTGCCCGCCAGCGCCGCCAGCGGGTACTCCTGGGGGTGGATGGGGAGAGGAAGAGGAAGAAGAGGAAGAACACCGCTCAGTCCCCAGACGGCCAGATGGTGAACGTAGGGCAGCAGTGGTATTCCCTTCCCTGTCGCTCTCGCCAAACTTCACCAGCGAACCCAGCTTTCACCATTTGGCCCCGTCTCTGCAGCTGCTGCATCACTGCATTCTTCCTGTTTCAGTGAGGTACAGCTGACAATCAGAAATTGTGTACATTTAAGGCAGGGGTGTCAAACTCATCTTCACCGGGGGCCGCATCAGCCTCGTGGTTGCCTTCAAAGGGCCACGTGTAGCGCTCCTGCCCCTAGTTAAGGAGCAGTCACATTCATACCGTCCTAAAGTTACACTGGGCCCTTTGCAGGCAACCACCAGCCTGATGCAGCCCCGGTGAAGATGAGTTTGACACCCCTGACTTAAGGTGTACGACTTGATATCTTGATAAATGTATACACGGCAAATTAACCAGCACCATTAAGCTAATTAACAGACACGTCGCCTCACGCAGTGACCGTCTCCTTTCCTGTTCCCTGTGCCGCCTTCATTGACTTGCTTCCTCTAAGTGTACTTGCCTTTCGGGACTTCACGTTCCGAGGAAGCTTTGTGTCGCTCCCACAAGGAGCACCTGGGGACAAGCAGCACCTCCGTAGTTTCCACACTATCCATGCAAATACTATAGACACACAGCAGTGTAATTAAATTCTAACTGAGGCACTCTGCCTGCCAAGACCGAGCCCCGTGTCGGCTCCTTTCTTCCTGCGAAAGGGAGATTAGTTGCGGGTAGAGAGGTGTTAAAGACACTTTGGCACGGAGATGAGTTTTCCGCTGGAGGACTTGAAAGAACCTGGAAAACGAATGCCTTTCTCACGGCGTGTGACCCCCCCACGGTCAATGTCCCCGGTCTGCAGCGAGACGAAACCCATGCCTTGGGAAAAACTGCCTGAAACCATTCTTTCAGGCTAAAGAGGATTCTGGGACCTCAGCGCACCGCAGTCTCTGTTGGGAGAGAGGCTCCTAATTGCTTTGTTTGTTCTGTGGAACAGCTCAGTGGCAGCAGGATGGACCTGAGATCTGGAGGGCGGGGGACTGTCCTTTGTCCAGTCTGCCTCTAGCCAAGATTCACAGCTCTGAATTCCCCCCAGAATCTGCTCCGGGAATTATCTGGTAACAAGCCAAGGTCGCCCCGACATGGCTGGGCCCCGTGAGGTTTGCCAGAGTAGGTTCAGTGTCTTGTTTAGCAGGCGTTAAATATGAACTGTAGCTCCTAGCCAAAGAGGAGAGAGAGGAAGAAGAAGGAGGAGGAGGAAGAGGAGGAGGAGGAGAAGGAGGAGAGGGAGAGGGAGGGGTGGGGAGGGGAGGGAGGGGGTGGGTCAGCTTGGGCCCTGACCGAGGATGTTTTCTTACTGCTGTGACACACTGGAGCCTCCTATGACTTGGTAATCCTCAGACCCTGCACCCTTGGCAGGAGCAGCCCTGCTCCCCAGCCCACATCTGGTGGACTAACCACCCCACATCTCTCTTTGGCCCATAAGGAGACCAGAGGAAGCTGGAAGAGGGGGCTCTGTGGAAGGGCCTTCCTGCCCGCCCACAGCTCCTCTGGTCATGCCTGCGGCAGAGCCTTCTGACCCTTTGTTACACTGGTCTGCCCTGTGACCTCACTGTCCCACATGTGTTTGTCCCCCACCTCCAGCTGAGCTGTCGGGTCCTTCAGGGCCTCAGGGACAAGGGATGCCCAGCGGGGGTGTGTGTGGGGGTGCCGTGGTGGGTGGTGGAGGAATTCCTGCCCAAGAGAGCAAGTTGGACCTTATGATGGTCAAACCTTTAATCTCATGAACTTTGTCCCCGCCTTCCAGGACACCTCTTAGGAGCAGAGCAAGCGCTCAGGAGATGTTTGGTGGCTCAATGTCACCAGCTGCCCTTGAATGGCTCTTGGATCCTCTCTGTGGGGTCTCTGGGGTAGCTCGGGAATGAACAGCATGGATTTGGAGCCGGTCCCAGGAGTTGGTCCGAGCTCTGCCCCTTGCTGGTGCTGTGAGCTTGGGCGAGTGACTTCACCTGTCTGAGCCTTGGTGTTGCCATCTGCGACACGGGGAGGAACATCCCCAACCCCTAGTCTTGTTGTGAGAAAACAGTGACCCGTGGGGCAGAGGGCGGGCTGAGGTGCTCAGTGCACAGCAGCCTCTGTGATGCTGTGGCCCCTCTGTCTTCTCAGGTGGGGCTTCGTGGGGGGGAGCCCCTGGGACAGCGACAACTCAGAACAGGTGGGGGCGCTCAGGAGTCGGGGTGTGGGCTCAGCACCCAGGAGGGGCCACAGGCAGACCCCCAGCAAATGCCAGCATCCCGAGGACAGAGGCCATGCCTAGTTGACTCTGCATCCCCAGTGCTGAGCACGGGGTCTGTGACAAAGTAGGTCCTCATTAAATACTTGCCGAGTGAGTGAATGAAATGGGCCATCGTGTGGTGGGG